>JBAFTB010000023.1:9073361-9089116 GCA_037177355.1 Melanotaenia trifasciata
CAAGAGCTGCTGTAACAAGTGAATTTCTCCACTGTGAGATAATAAAGTCTGATCTAATCTAATCTAATCTAATCTAAGGACAGCGACGTACTGTATGACACAGCTTGTAACAGACATCCCTATTTACGCACATAAGGGAGCATAAATGGACCTTAAAGGGGTAGTGCACCCAAAAATGTGTTTTCTTTTTAACCCTCCTGTTATGTTCATTTGTCAGGAACAACAATGATATTCCCGGGTCAGTTTGACCCAGTGCATGTTTAATGATCCAAAAAATGTCTGAAACCAAAGCATTTTTAATATTTTATTACAAACTCCATTACTAACTATTCTATCAACATTTAGTGCAATGGTGTTCCTTACTTCTCAAGTAATTGTTCAATTAGAATAATTCACTTGTTTTTCATAAAAAAAAAATAAATGTGTTTTGTCCAGCTCTACTTCTTCCCCAAAACACATCTCCCTTCTAGATATGTCATTTCCACAATGATTTTATGTATTGAATTAGGCATGCTGTCTGTCACATGAGTCACTGCCATCCTGGTGGGCCCTGGCACTGTTTTTATTAAGTTTTCTGCAGACAATTTTGCCTGACGCATATTTGGGAATGAAGACCACGGTATATCACCATTTTTTGACATGAATGTCTTGCTTGGAGAAATAGGAATATCAATTCCCTCATCTGGTACAAAATAGGAATCATTAGAATCAGAATTTAGCTCAAGATTGTCTTCATCTTCAGATACATCCTCCTCTATTTCACTGTCATGATCAAAGATGACTTCCAGAGCCTCCTGGACTGTTATCTTTTTGCTTCTGCTCATTTTGTAAAGGTCTGCCTGACAGAGTGTACCCCTGCTGTGCTGTGTCATGACCTCTGCTGCTATTCGCAGCAGTTTTACTCAGTGGTTTGGTTTTGACTGGGTGCACCGCAGCATGTATCAGAAGCATCCCAGAAGTGCATTGTCATGGTGTCGAGTCTATTTTTGATGCTTCACGCACCCAAAATGCGTCAATTCCGCAGTTCAGATAGGGGCAGACAGGAAATTAGACCCGGGAGCTGTGTAAAATCTTCCAGTATTTTTCTAAATAAAAGACCCCGTGCAGATTTGCACTCCTGAAGCATGAAAACATTACATGTTTACCGGTCAGGGGGTCTCAGGGATTTTTTTTTTTGTTTGTTTTTGTTTTGTTACCATAGACGACAAGATGTTTAACATGGAAATCACAGGAGTGAAGAATCTCATGATTCTCCAATCGTCCTGTGATTTTGTGATCTTGCTAATCCTCGTAGGTGGACTGCATTCGCCGGCACTCCACACCTGACACGCTCACGGTAGGAGGGGTAAAGTTGGTAGGACTCTCATGCAGAGAATCCTTTATATGTTTTGCCCCTGTCCTGTTGAGTGTCCACTGAATGTGGGAAGATTTCCCGTCAAAAGTCATAACAACTGCACCTGTGTGTGTGTGTGTGTGTGTGTGTGTGTGTGTGTGTGTGTGTGTGTGTGTGTGTGTGTGTGTGTGTGTGTGTGTGTGAGTGAGAGAGAGAGAGAGAGATTGGGGTAAAATATGGCTCACAGTTGCAAAGAAAGAATAGTGTGACATTTCCGACACCCTTTTACCTCCAGTTTGACTGCTGGGTCAAATTGACCCAAACAGTATCTATGTCATATAAACATACCGGGGGTGGTTGTAAATATGTGAGATGAACCATTTTCATTTTATATGTTGATTACACTAATTAAGGCAAGCAGAAGAAGTTTCATACTGAAAAAAATACTTTTAACTACTTTTCCTGTATCTTCACATTTTAAAACGGTCAATTTGACTCATAACATGACAGGAGGGTTAAAGGAGTAAACAACACAGTATTACTTAAATGTGATGAAAACTACATATACTGCTGATAAAATTTGTATTTTTGAAATTTATTCTAAAAACAGGATTTTTTCTTTTTTTTTTTTTTTTTTTTTTAACCTGTCTTGTCCAGCATCACAGCAAGCAAAATGATAATCTGGTTGCTGTATCGTGCTAAACACATTTGCTCTGCCAAGAGGAGACTTATGGGTTTAAGGCTCCTCTTGATAATCTGATTTATTTATTTTATTTACTTTGAATCACGGAATCTATTTAATCTTGCTGGACCTGACCAGAGTGGACAGAAAAAGGAAGACAACAAAAAGAAGTAGAAGGGAAAGCAGAAAGAAGAAAGAGAGACAAAAATATGACAGACAAAAGGCAACGACACTTCAGTCCACACTATCAGCAAAAGAAGATAAGATAAACCGACTGGACAACTCAGTGACTGTGTCAGCATGCAGAAGATGAGGAATAAGGAGTGATCAGTGATGAAGAGTGGTGAGTGAGATTGTGCAAATGCGACCACGCCTCTACAGAGGCAGATCAGGGCAGGCCAGAGACCTGGGCCCTCAGCAGCTGCCCTGGAGGTCATGACACGCCCCCCAGATGTTGTTTGTGTGTTGTGTTTCTTGTGTTTTTGTGTGCAATTAAAGTGCAATTAAAACTGAGAGGTGAGTCTCCACAGGGTGCAGCCAAGGAGGCCACTAAATGGCCCCTCCGCTCCACCCCGCATAATGTACACGCCTCCCATGTCCCTACGTGTGTATGTGTGTGTGTGTGTAAGAAAAAGAGTGAGGGAGTAAGAAGAGTGCTCCGGTTATGTAAGTCTAAATAAAAATAAAAAAAAAAGTGAGTGAGAAAATAGACAGCCCTGCCTGGTGCTCTCTGTAAAAAAAAGAGCTTGGAGAAGTTTGATCATTGGTCTTCACACATGCATATTTTTATATAATATTTTTATCCAGTCAATGAAAGATGGATAGCTAAAAAATAATTGCTAATATCAAAGATATATTTTACTAGTAAAATGTCATTATAGATGTCCACAATGAGATTTCTACTAGGAACAATTAAGTTGTGGATATTCATAATTTCCATTCTTCCTATCTATTATAGCAAGCCTTTTTAATATTTAATTCCTAGGCTGGATATGTATTGTAGATATCTGTAATTAAATTCTTCCGATTAAAAAAACAATATTTCAGATATGCACAATGTCATTATTCCTTTACAGAATTGTAGTTTCAGATATCCACAGGTTAATTTTTACTAGGACAAATGACATCACTTTTTTCACTTTTGGGGCGACATGTTAATCAACTGGTTTAGATTAGTTGGTATTTGATAGAATAATTGTGCATTATATTTCTCTTTACAATGGTTGTTTTGCATAAAAAGTACTTTGAGGCAGACATGAATAGCTCCTGTAGTTAAGCATATTTAGCAAGTTTTGTAAAAAAAAAAAAAAAAAATTGTTATTAAATGCTTACTGTGTGGGACCTGGTTATAAGCAGATTAATCAACTCAGACCAACCATGGAACATTTGTCACTAGAATTACATAACAAAAAAACACTCATTAAAATCTTTCACACAGTCGGATGCACACACACACCAAGCAGCCCCCCCCCCATTCTGTACAAACACGACTCTAATTTCTGTCTCCAAACTGAATGTATGCATGTGATAATTTAAATTGTGCTGCTCGGTTGCTTCTCTGCCATTGGCTCTGGATTCGACAGTGACCTCCCTACTCTTCTGCCTCCCTAATGATTGGTCGTCGCCTGTTCATCTTACCCTTTGGTGGTACCATTAGGCCCACAGCTCGCCAATTGGAATTGTGTAAAAGTTGCTGGTCTGAGTAAACTGTATGCTTTGAGTAACAGCATTTAGATTTTCCTTTAGTTTAGTACACAATTGTGTTTTGGTTAAGTTACGTTTTTTTAGCTGTTTTTGGTTTGTAGTTTGTATAGCTTACCATTTGCTATGGAATTTTGGTTTGGTTTGTACAAAAAGCTTCATTATGGTAAGGTTAAGAGTAATTGTGAGATTTTGGTTTTTGTGTAGTATTTTGAAAATAAGACAAGTATTTTTTTGGTTTTGTATAGTATTTAGAATAAGTAAAGAAAATTGTTTATTATTTTATTTAATTGTTAATGGTTAATTGCATATTGTATTGATAATTGTTACCTCAGTGCCTTTTGTTAATTGGTTTTCTTATTACTTTTGCCGGACAAGATTTACCGACTATAAGACACCTTTTATTGTTTATTATTGTTTTTTGAACCTGGTTTTGTAATAAATGATTGTATATATCATAAGTATATATATATATATAAGTTGGTCCGGCTCATTTGTTTTATCAACCCCAATTCCCCTGGATTTGAAACGGGGTCGTAACAAAAGTGGGGTCTCGTCCGGGAGATTTTTGTACTATGGGAGAAGGTGAGAGCATATAATTTCAAGCTTGTGTAGTATTAGCGATATCTGCATTGTGGAAGATAAGTGGCTATTTGGAAACATGGCTTTATTCGATTTGGAGGAATTCAAAGCGAATCCAATTCTGGATCGAGTGGACCATTGTAAAAATGATGATCTGGCTTTGATTGCCAATTGTTATGACATCCCTGTACCAAAGAATATTTTGAAACGTGACATGAGGGCAATAATTGTGGCTGGTTTGTTGAAAAGACGTGTTTTGCGCAGTACTGAGGCTGATACCGCTGTGTTGCCACAGCACAGTCTGGAACCACGCCTCCCCCTCTCCGTTAAGTTCTTACTAAGAATACCACAGGCCAGAGACGTGTCTAATAAAACAATACGGCTTTATTAGACAATGCAATAACTACTAAAGTTTAAAACAAACCAACAAAGCGGTATTACTGTGGAAAAGAAAAGGAATCCACTGTATTTAATCCAGGAAGGATTAAAACCTAAAAAAACATGCAACATAATTAAACAACAAAATAACATAAACACACAAAAATAGACAAGACTATTAAGAGCCTGGTCTGCCGGTGAGTCCAGGTCCTGCAACCAGGCAGTGTCACGCCGGGTCGCCACACCGTCCGTTCGCTCCACAATGGGGCTAATCCGGGCAGGAAGACAGCCAGACAGACGGAGGAAAACCCGGCAGAGCCAGAACAGCAGCAGAGCTCCCTCAGAGTGACGGCGGCGCAAAGCCCAGGCCTGCCGCCTCTAAAAGGGAGCAGCAGAAATTACCCGGAAACTCCAAACCACCCATTGAGCTTGCAACAGCTGATACATACCGCCAAGTTGACATATACAGGAACCGAGACAAGCATCAACGCCTCAGATCCCCCAATTTGGCTGTCCAGTGATCTAAAACATGTACGAGAGTCAGCTGGCGGCCGAACGAGCAG
Source organism: Melanotaenia trifasciata (assembly GCA_037177355.1). Taxonomy (NCBI): domain Eukaryota; kingdom Metazoa; phylum Chordata; class Actinopteri; order Atheriniformes; family Melanotaeniidae; genus Melanotaenia; species Melanotaenia trifasciata. The sequence goes on from JBAFTB010000023.1 coordinate 9,078,601, forward strand.
AAAAATAAAGGACCTACCAGAGCAGACATCCAGCCGCGCACACCGCATTCAGCGGAGCAGTCAGCTCTCCACACCCCTGCAGCCACTCACGCTGTGTGGAAGACCGACCCTCCGTAAAACAGCACGCCACGGCTACAGCTCCACCGCGCCAGCCACAACCACCACGGGAGATTGAAGGAGGAAAAGAAGGCCGGCGGAGCAAACACATCCACTGTTAAAAACGGCTGTAACGCCGCCCACTAATCATGGTGGTAACCCAGGTGGTTGTAGCCAGACTGGCACTGCCACAGAGGGGCCAGGAGAAAAACAACCTCCTGCCACACAAGGCTGAACGTGATTGCCAGTTGGGCTCAGCTGGTGTCGAGGAAGAGACTCCCATGGGAGACGACAGGATGACTCCACCTGTCACTCTTCCCAAGTATTATCCGCTCCTCACTGAGAATGGCTCAGGTTCCTCCCGAGTAGATGCCCAGTTGAGGATGAAATTGGCAAGGCTTCAGTTGGAGCATTAGCGCAGTTTGAGATCCGTCGCATTGAAATCGAGGCTGGCAAGCAGGTGCGCATGCATTTTTTGGAGCTGGAAGCTCAAACCCAGTCCACTATACCGGTGACTGTTGGCTCTAGCAGGTCATCTGATGCCCCCCCCCAAAAAAAACTCGTGGGGCTGGTGGCTGCATGTGCCCTCTGCAGGGTTATTAATTAAAAGGCCAAGCCATGGTAACCAAAAAGGAAAAATGTCAGAGACAGAGCCACAGCTGAAGAGCTATCCAAAATGCTGGACTGCTTCCTGACTGAGAATGGACTAAAGTGGGAGAACTGCATTGGTGTTTGCAGTGATGGTACACAGACCCTGTCAGGAATTAGAAGGGGACTTCAGACACTCATGAAGAAGGCCTCACCTAGTGATGAGTAAACACACTGTGTAATACATAGAGAAGCACTGGCATCAAGGCATCTTTCCTCTGAATTAAATTAGGTTGTGACTGACATTGTAGGTGTAGTCAATTTTATAAAGACCAGACCCCAAAAAGCAAGAGTTTTCTCTGCTATCTGTGAGGGCATGGGAGCAGAACATCAAACTGTGCTGTTTAACAGTAAAGCAAGGTAGCTGTCACAAGGAAAAGTCTTGTCCCGAGTTTTTGAGCTCAGAGAAGAGATAAGGATGTTTTTGGAGCAGGAGCATAAGTAAGAAGTTAGAGAAAATTTTAGTAAACTTCCTGGCAAAATTGGACTACCTGAGTGAAATATTTGGAAAGCTAAATTAATTAAATCTACAGCTCCAAGGGAAAGATAAACACCTCCCTCAAGTCACAGACAAAATCAGCTCTTTCACTCGAAAGCTTGTAATGTGGGGCAAGCAACTTGATGAGGGAAACATTAAGTCATTCGAGAACCTGCATGAATTTGTTGACACTAATGATTATGATGCCACCTCAGTGATTCCACATTTTAAGTAGCATAATTTATCTTTGGTACTTCCCTGAAAACAGTTGCCAGTATGACTGGGCACTTTAGTGCACCAGCTCCAACTGGTTTCAGTTTTGCAAAAAGAGGACCAGTTCATTGACATGATGTCTGACTCCACATTGAGACTGCAGTTCACATCACAGACACTGAGTAAGGGTAGAAAGGCAGTATCCACTCTTAAGGCAGCATGCTATGGGCTTTCTTCTTCCTTTTGCAACATCTTCTCTTTGTGAGACTGACTTCTCTGCTGTTGCTGCACTGAAGACCAAGTACAGGTCCCAGCTAAACATTGAGCAGGAGCTGAGAGTTGCATCATGCTTCAAACTTCGCTTCAAACTTCGCTTCAAAAAGCTGTACACTGCTAAACATTCTCATTGTAGCCATTAAGCCTCCATATTATATGAATTATGTTCACCTGGCAAAAAACCATGTAAGCTACACAAATGCAGTTCCACAGGTTGAGAGGTGGTCATGTGATTCCATTAAAAGAAAAAAAGAAAATAATTGAGAAGCATTGCATTAAGGGAATTACAAAATCAGACTACTATCACCTTAAGAATATATCAAGAGTAAAAGATCTGATGTCTTAGCAGGACCTGGAAAAACTAGTCAATGCTTTCATCTTTAGTCTGCTTGATTATCGTAACAGGACTGACCTAAAAAATCAATTAGACACCTGCAGTTGATTGAAAACTCTGCTGCTCGAGTCCTCACTAAAACTGTCAAGTTGTTTTAGTATTATTTCAATTTTCCCGAACTTGATAAGAAATGACATCCACCTGGAACTCTACACCGGACTTCACTCGAATAACCAAGCAGCAGTCAATTATTTCTTATCCTCTTTCTTTCCTTTCTTTATTTAGACTTTAGCAGGAAGAACAGTTGTGAAATATGTTTCCTTTGCCATCTTTTTTTTTTGGTCTTTTATCAGGTGAAAAACCTTCATGACGTCACAGATAAGCTTTCTCCCCGCTTGCGCTGATGATCTATTTTCCCTACACGAAGTTTGACTGAAAAAAAAACCCAAGAAAGTGGACCACATCAGTCCAGCTCTGAGGTTTTAACACTGGCTGCCAGTCTATCAGAGAAAAAAAACTTTAAGGTTTTGCTGCTGGTCTATAAAGCTCTGAACGGTTTAGGACCAAAATACATCAATGATCCCTTAACCCAGTATGACCCTACCAGAACCCTCAGGTCATCTGGTTCCAGTTTCTTATCAGTTCCCAGAGTCAGAACCAGACATGGAGAAGCTGCATTTAGTTTCTATTCTCCACATGTCTGGAACAAACTCCCAGAAATTCTCAGATCAACTGAAACATTCAGTTTATTTATATCCAAGTTAAAAACCCACCTGTTCTCAGCTGCATTTCAATAGTTTTTATTTAGATTCCAGATCTGCATCTGTTCCGTTTAAGCAGGAATTTTTAAACTTGATCATGTTTTAATACTGTTTTTCCCCACAGTAGAACTTTATTTCATGCATTTTATCTTAGCTTTTTCTTTCTGTTTTTCTTTCTTTCTCTATTTTTTAAATGCATTTGTTATTGCTCCCTGCTGTAATGCTTTAAATGTTTTATGTAAAGCATGTTTAACGGGGAACATTTCTAACTATGAAATGGCTCTTGAGGTTGTGCAGCCTCTGGCAAATTCCCCTCCTCTGGATTTATGTTTAATCTTTTCTATAATTATGTACTTGGACCTGAACTTTGTAAAATGCAGCTTGTCTTTGGTGTCATTGCACACCATGTTTTTGTATATTATAGTGGTGAATTACCTCCACCTACTTGTGTCTTAATCGAACGTCAGAACTAACCGCTGAGGGGGGTAGCACCTCTGGGCTCCTGGAGCCCTGGACCTTTTGCTCAGGCTGACCTGGATGGCCAGTCCCTGGCGGGGCCAGCAGCAGCCGATATTGGCCCACTGAGACCTCTGCCCCAAGACTGCAGGGGGCTCCTGCTGGGGCTCTCCTCTGCCGCCCTTTGGGCGGGGCTGGAGTCTTCTTCAGGGTGGGGTAGATTGCGTTAGTGCTCCAGGCTGCTGCTGAGGGCCCGGGTCTCTGGGCTGCCCTGGTCTGCCTCTGACCTCCGTAGAGGCGTCATCGCATTTTTACAATATTATATTATTCTTCATCTTCTGCAGGCTGACTTTTTTTCCCCCTTGTGAGTTAGTATCTGGTTGTTGCTACTTTTATGATATGTCTTATTGATGTGGTTATTATTTAAAAGCTCATAATGACTAGCAGCTCTGTTTTCAGTAAAACCATAAGAAACTTTCTGGTGTGTTTATGTACAAGTGTAACAGTTTGTTATAAGGCGATAGTGTGGATTAAAGGCTTGTTGCCTTCTCTCTGTCGTGTTTCTGTCTCCTCTTTTTTCCTTCTTCCTTCCCTTTTGCTTTTTTGCTGTCTTCCTTCTTTTTCTGTCCCCTCCGGTCAGGTCCAGCAAGTTTACATAGATTCCGTGATTCAAAGTAAAAAAATAAATTAATAATCAGATTATCAAGAGGAGCCTTACCCATAGGCCTCCCCTTAGCAGAGCAAATTTGTTCAGCACGATACAGCAACCAGATTATCAGTTTGCTTGCTATGATGCTGGACAGGACAGGTTAAAAAAAAAAAAGAACTAACCGCGGAAGTCAGCACTGCCCACTAGTGGATGGAAAGATTTCATCACCACGAGAATGTAAAAGATGCATGGAAGTATGAAGGGCAGCAGTGTAGGACAGCGTTAGAAACAGATGTATTACAGGGGGGTTGAGTGGGGGTTGTTATCATCTGGTCCACCAGGGATGTCTCCCACAGGACATGGTGGGAGGGTTAAGTGTGATATGGGTGTGTGAAAGGGAGCAGTCATGGGTTGGATAGATAGGGGTTGAGGGAGGGTAAGTGGCTTTTTTCCTTTATTCTCCTTTTTTTTGTCTGTCCCCTCTGGTCAGGTCCAGCAAGAATACATAAATCCCATAATGCAAAATAAATAAGATAAAACAATATATTGAAATAAAGAAAGAAATAAAAGAAATATATATCAACAAGAGGAGCCTTATACCCATAAAGCTCCTCTTGGCAAATCTAATTTGTTCAGCACAACAGAGCACTCAGACCGTTTTCTGTTTGCTACAATGGTAGAAAGGACAAAGAAAAAAAAGAAAAAAAAAGAAAAAAGAAGAAGTTGGATCACAAACATTTAAATAAACACTTCCTCTTTTCCAGATAATCAAACATTATATAAATATTTTGACAAAACTTACTTTCCAGGTTTCACACATTTAGTTGCTCATTTCTCTTTAAAAGTTTTGTAAAAGTTTTAAATATTTTTCTTAACTTCTGCTTTATGTCTTTTCGTTCACAGCAACCTTTCCTGCATCTCACATTGTTCCTAGTTCCCTCATGTCCTCCTCTGTGGCTTTTTTGGACCACTTCTCCTTCGTCCTAGTTCTGGGTTGTTCTGGACCCTCAGTCTGATAAATCAAACCAAATATAAACGGCTTCAGTTTTACCTTCAGATGGAGGTTTTCATGGAAAAACTCAGCTTCACAACGATGGCCTGAGAGGAAGTGAAAGTAAACCAGAGAGGCATTTACTGACCCAGTTAGAAATCCGACACGTGGCAATCGGTTCTGTTGGACTTGAACTGCTCAGAACTGCTGGAGGTTTCCACAAAGAAACAGAAGCCTGATCCTGGACCTGAATCTGAAATTCTGAAAGCCTTCAGTTGTGATTCCAGTCTCTCGGCTTGAATTCAGGACCAGTTCTTAAACACTAATTTTTAATTGTTCTTCATCTTTGTTGTTAAAATGAGTTTGTGTGTGTGTGTGTTTTTTTTTTTTTTTTTTGTGTGTGTGTTTTCTGCTGTTTCTTAATGTTTCCACCACCAACTACTTGGTTTGGCTGATGTTTAGTTGGAGGGGGTTGTCCTGGCAACATGTCTCCAGGGTCTTCACCTCCTTCATGTTGGTTGTCTCATCATTGTTGGAGACAAGTCCAACCACTGATGTGTCTTCAGCTAATTTCTCATCCTTCCTCCTGAGCTACAGCCCCAATGATAATTCACTAAAATGTGAACAGGAAGTCCAACACTGTACTGGGAAATGACCAGTATGGGTGGACACAATGAAACTGAAATGAGTCCTGGAGCCAAACTGCTGGACTCAAACATTTGGAGGTTTGCTTTTATAAAATGAAGGATGAGCTGATTTAGTTACAAGGCTGGAAATATTTCAACGTACGATCAATACATGAAGTTTATGTAGCAGCTACTATGAAAGAGAAGACACCTATAAAGATTTTCACTGGAAAGAAAAATACTAACAGTAAAAACCTGACAGAAGAGCTCCATTATTTCTATTTTAAAAATTCTTTACTTCATCAGTTCATTAAACTGACATCCTGCTGTTCACATTTTTTACCAGCAGAGGGAGACAAATCACCATCTATCAAGACACCACTTCTTCCATTCATACATCTGTGCTAACAGTACTGTGTTAATATATTTCTCCTTTTTATGTGATCATATATATTATTCACATTTTCTTCATAACAAATAACAACGGCATTAATAATTATAACATAAATATAACAAATTGTAAACCCCCAACCCCACCCTACCTAACCTACCCCTCTGATCTTAAGCCATCAATAACAATTAATCATAATTATAAATAAAGAAAACAAGAAACATTGATTGAATAAATGGAATTGGGACAGTTGCAAAATGGCAACTCAATCTTAAATTCATCTTTCAATTTTGCCAAAATAGAATACTTTGTTGCTTTGCATTCTGCATTCGGGCCATAGATATTTTCAAAAAAATTATATCAAGAAAAGCCAAATACCAGTGAGAGATGTTAAGCTTATGTGGTGGTTTCCATCTTACTGCAGTTATTTTCTTTGCTGTTGTTAGACCAGTATGTAGTAGTATCCATTTTTCACAGCTATGCATTTATCATAGATAAACTATTTAAAATAGTGTTTGAGGATTTACTGGAATATTTTGTGCTGTTATCAAAGTTAATGCAGCTGCAACTTCTTTCCAAAATCTGACAACAGGTTTGCTGTTGTTTCCTAGACCATATCTATGAAAGTCCCTAGTTTATTCTGAGAGCAAAATGTACATAAAGAGTTAGCAGGACCTTCATTCGGTAAAGTTTGCAAGGTGTTAAATAAGTTCTATGCACAAACTGATAATGAATAATCTGATGATCTGCATTTCTTGAAGATAAAATTGTATTATTCCGTACCTCATTCCAGTCAAACTTTGAGTCCCAGTCTGATATATCCCTTCACCATAATGTATCTAGAACTAAAGGTTTATAAGATTTTTTAATTGTATTGGTATACAGTAGTCACCATACCTCTTGTTGTTAATTTATCTAAGATCTCGAAGAAGGGATGTTTAGATAAGTTTTCATTTGGTACTCTTTATGCTTTAAGTGCAGCTCTAATCTGCAAGTAAATATATTATATATTTTGTAAATTAAAACTATTCATAATATCTTGAAAAGTGTGCAGGCCATTTCCATCATAAACATCCCTAAGTAAATGAATCCCCTGCTTTCTATATTGTGGGCCTTGAATGGGTCTACCCCCAATTTGTAAACTAAAATTATTGAAAATTGGGGTGTACAAGTGCCATACAATGCCAAGTTGATATCAGAATATAATTGAACCAAATTTCAACTTGCACTTGTTGATTGTTAAATTAGATAATAGAACCTCTCTGAGAGACCGCGGATGCACTAAATGTTCTTCTAATTTATAACCCGAAACATTTGATGTAGGACTAAACCATGTACTAAGTGGACGAAGAGTAAAAGCCCAGAAATAGAGTTTAAAATTTGGTAGTGACAATCCTCCGTCCCTTCTATTTCGCTGGAGTATAAATTTTTACACAAGGCTTCTTCCATACGAATTTGTTAATATTTTTATGTAATATTTCCCAACTCACCTCTGGAGGAGCAAGCGGTATCATAGGACTTACAAAATTAATTCTAGGTAGAACATTCTTCTTTATATTGGCTGTTCGAGGTAATGAATTTGGTAGATTCATCCATCTGTCCAAGTCATATATAATTTTCCTACAAAGCTCCAGATAATTTTGTTTTACAGTAGCCTTCAAAGAAGCAAAGATTTTATTCCATGGTATGTGAAGTACTGCACTATCAAGGCGAGGTTTCAAGAGGTGGCGGTAAGCTAGCAAAATATAATACGACCAACTTAATAAAGCATCTGCAAAAGCACCGCGTCAAAGAGCACACAGAGTTAATGCAACTGTGCTAAGCGAAAGGAGAAAGTACAACTGACTCTGATAGACACCTTGCAATGGCATTAAAAGTTACCAGCTTACAGCCAAAAAGCAACAAAGATAACAGCAAAGGTGGTGGAACTGATTATCTTGACCACTATCCCCAACATCTTGGATGAGAACTGCAGAAAGACTGGAAATGCTAGCTACTTGAACAAGAACTTGTTATTAGTGCTTGACTGAGGGGAAACATTATTGCAGAAGTTTCTAGTCTGCAATAAATGTTATTTTGTTTGTTGGTAAAATATTGTTTGAATAGTTCTTTTTGACCCTGACTATGCTGCTTTTGTTTATATTTTGGATTATTTAATCTTTTTTGCACTAAAAGCTAAAGCTTAAATTGAAATACCTCAGTCACTTGAATATTTAAGTTACTTACTTTATCCTCAGTTAATGTTACAACAGCTACATTTTACTTTTTTTACTTTTTTAAGTTTGAACTGAAAAGGTAGGGTAGTCAAACATTTGAATATGTTATTTGTTATTTATCCTCACCTAATGCTCCAGAATGCAAGCATTAGCTGCTAAGATGTGATGATCACATCCTGAGAGCTCTGAGTTTCCTCCATCACATTGTGAGCAGCCTCCTTTTCAGGAGCATTTCGGACTGCAGCCTCCTTTCTTTCTATGCTGATAATGACTTTTTCTACTAATAATAATGTGATATTCATAATATCTACATATCAACATTTGATTTCTTTTTCTCTTTTTTCTTATTTTAAATTTTGGATTTGTGTGTTTTTGTTTATATTAAGACTAAGTTTTTAAAATAAAAATCACCAGCACCATTTAGCTCCAAGCAATTTTTACTGTAGGCCATTTTAGGTGCAGTGTGTTAGTACTTACTGTTTTAAAGTTCTTTGTAAATAAATTTGGCTTGGTTTGGCTTACCTGTGATTAGTTCCCTCTTGATGGTACATATAGGAAAAAAACAACACAGTGCAACTTAAAAATGAGAAGAAAATGTCTAAAAGGAAAAATGGAGAAAAATGCTTGGCACTGGCACGAGGAGAACTCTGGCTTGTGCCCCCTTGGGGCTGCATTCTGCATCAATAATTACTAGAAGACACTCATTTCCCAGCAACGTATCCTTGCTGATTCTGTTGCTGGCAAATGATGAAGAAATCCCAACATTACTGGCTTTGTGGATCAGATGGTTCAGTCTGTTCTGATTTTATATATAAAGTTATTCAAATCATTATCCCTGCTTCTGTTTCATCAGGATTGGAGCATTGTGATGGACTTTACCCCTGTCTGAGCAAAACCTCTTTAGAACAGTTCTACGTTGTTCAACATGCTGCTGCCAGGATTCTGACTAAATCCTCCAGGTTTCCTCATGTGACTATGATCTTGACGCAGCTGCACTGGCTTCCGGTTTATTCCAGAGTGCAATTCCAGATTCTTTTCCTGACATGGAGATATCTTCATGGACAGGCACCAGCCTCTACCAGAAGGCTTCTAAAGCCATGTCTGCCTGCAGGTCCCTGAGGTCCTGTGACCGGGGCCTGTTGATGAGGCCCCACACAAAATCAAAAACTAAAGGAGGTGGAGCTTCTTTTCAGTGGCCCCCAGACTATGGAACCCTCTTCCTTTGGACTTGAGATGGGTGGACTCTGTGGTGGCTTTTAAAAGTCAGTTAAAACCATCTTTTTAAATCTGATTTTTATTCATTGTTTCTTTGGTTTTACATTGTTGGCTCTTGTTACGCACTTTGTGATTTCCTGTCTTGAGAGGTGTTATATAAATAAAGTTTTACTGATTTACTAAAAACACTTGAACAATGCTTTAAAAGAAAATGTGGCCACTCGTTGGAAAATGGAAATCAGAAGTAGGTGTGGTTTGTTGGTTTAGTGTAAAGAAAGATGCAGCAAGTGAAAGCTGCTGATCTGATGTGAGACTAACTGTCACGGCTGGGTTAAGCCGTAATGACTGTAGAAAATAGAACAAGTTTATTGAGTACAGGGGTTCTGGGTTGACTAAGCTGGAGATGGTCTGGGGTTCTGGATCTCTGGGAGGAGAGGAGAATGGTGAGTGGCAGTCCAAAACAACAATATCCTGTTTTTCCAAGCTTGGTGAGCAGCTTACTGTATCCAAATGAAACTCCAGAATGGAGGAGGAGGTTGCTGCTGATCCTGAGCTGAAGGATGGTAGGGCGAGCAGGCAGGTGGCGAAGTGACAAGCTGGTGATCGGAGGAGGGAGACTGGAGGTCAGCTGTACTGGAAAGCTGGAGCTGCGACAATGCATGGTAACAGTGAGTATAATCTGGTGAGGTCTGGTTGCTCCTGCAGTCCTTATAAAGGGAGGCTTGATGAAGGGTGATGGAATACAGCTGTGGAGGAAGGAGCAGACCGGACTCCGCCCCAGGCTTCCAGAAACCTGCACAGCCCCACCTAAAGCTCAGGTAGAGAAGGACAAGCAGCAGAACCGTGACACTAACAAGGACTATTAACAGTCAGTGCTAAATGAATTACTGGCTCTTTTTACACTGTTGTTTTATTTTCCAGCTCGTACCTGAAGCCAGGAACAGACGGTGAGAACAAGATGATGGAAAAGCTCAATTCAACTGAGTACATTAGGGTTTATCCACACAAAGCTAACATGGAAATCTCAGTGATACTGGGAAAGAACGGCTTCCTGGACTTTTCATTTAGTAAAGACGTCCTGATACCAACAATAGAATCCATGTGCAGGAATAAAAAGCAGATTTCTGGCAGACCTAGCAGTGGAAACTTCTTTCTAAATGTCTTAT
>JBAFTB010000023.1:9189999-9200553 GCA_037177355.1 Melanotaenia trifasciata
TTTTGTAGCGTAATGCCTCGTTATTAAAGTAAGATATTAATGTTGGAAACTAATATTATTTTATGAAACCATATAGACTGTCAAATTTGCTCTTAAAGGGGCACCACTCTTCCATAGAAATCTGATTAATTAATTCATGATCCAAAAGAGAAAACCGTGAGTGGGTCTTTTAATAAAATTATTGATTTTGATTTAATCTAGCTCTTATATCTGAATTAGCAAATTAAATGTCTGAAGAGACCCTGATTCCATGTAAAATAATCACAGAAACGACTCTGAATTACAATAATGCAAGCAATTTATTAACCATCAATAATTAATTAACATCAACTAGAAATCAATGTCAGAAAATATGTGAAGTATCAGTATTGCAAGGATGAGGAATGAAATTAAACCAGATTAAAGATTATAATGAAAGCAATATCTTAACTTTGTGAAGTTTGGAATATGGGAAAATTAAACAACTAATGAGTAACATAACAGTGTCCACATGTTCACTTGGCACTAGGACACTCCGCAGTTCGATGATCGACTTTGTAGTTGTGTCATGCGGCCGCATGTCCTGGACACTTGGGTGAAGAGAGGGGTGGAGCTGTCAACTGATCACCACCTGGTGGTGACTTGGCGTGTTGTGAGGGTCTGCTGGGAACATCTGGCAGAGTCCCCTGTCAGAAAGAGTTTCAACTCCCATCTCCGACAGAGCTTCAATAATGTCCCGGGGGAGGCGGGGGACATTGAGTCCGAATGGGCTGTGTTCTGTGCCTCTATTGTCGAGGTGGCCAGCCGCAGCTGTGGCCATAAGGTCGTCTGGGCCCGTTGTGGCAGTAACCCTCGAACTCGTTGGTGGGCACCAGCAGTAAGGGATGCCGTCAAGCTGAAGAAAGAGTCCTATTGGGCCTTTTTGACATGTGGGACTCCAGAGACCATAACGTTTATGGTCAGAATTTCTAGATGCAGCCGAGGTGTCGAGGGGATCCGATTTGGTGGCCTCAGGATTGGGTCTCTGCTCTTTGCAGATGATGTGGTTCTGTTGGCTTCATCGGGCTGTGATTTTCAGCTCTCTCTGGAGCGATTCACAGCCGAGTGTGAAGAGGCTGGGAGGTGTAATGGAAAATTTTATACACATGCACTTTGTATTGTTACAAAACCTTGTCTTGTGTTTTACTGAGGAAGGAAGATGACTTGTACCCAGATAAGAAGTGAGTGAGTTCCATTTACTTCCCCTTCCAATCTCCTAGCATTCTTTTGAAACAGTGGACTAATGATTTGTCTTGATGTGATCGGCTCATGCTAGTTTATATAAACCAGACCCAAATGTATGTGTTCAGACTCGCGCAGCCAAACCTCTTTGACTGTGTGATTCTCATTGATGATCAGCTCTCATTAAAAATACTTTGTTTGATTCTCACTTAGTGTGTGATCTTTGACAATAAAATTCCATGACAGAGGAGAATCAGCACCTCCAAGTCCGAGACCATGGTCCTCAGCTGGAAAAGGGTGGAGTGCTTTCTCTGGGTCTGCAATAGGGTCCTGTCATAAGTGGAGGAGTTTAAGTATCCTGGGGTCTTGTTCACAAGTGAGGGAAGAATGGAGCGGGAGATTGACAGGCGGATCAGTGTGGTGTCTGCAGTGATGGAGACTCTGCATCGGTCTGTCATGTTGAAGAGGGAGCTGAGCCAAAAGGCAAAGCTCTCAATTAACCGGTCAAAACTGAACTTTTTTTTTTCTCTCTTAATCTGAACTAAAATCTCTAAGTTTCTGATAATATTTACTGGCTAAGACGGGGTTTGGCGTGGTTTGTCCAATAACAGCGTAGAAAATTGGCATGGTTGTGCTTCATTTGAATACAAAGGCCTATAGCTTTAGTTAGTTAGTTAACTATTCATGAAAGAAAAAATACACACACGTTTATATATCATTTCACTGATAAAACAAGCCATACTTTGGAAATCCTAGACCTGGAAAGAAAGCTCATATTTACAATTATTCATTATCAGTTTAGTCATGGGTATTTATGGAGAAAAGTTTCTGTAAGTTAGAACGCGTCGGTGGACCACAGTAACAAATCTTAAAAACGACCACTAGGAGGAGTTGTTGCTCCATGGTAAAAATCTACGTAATTGTAACTGTGTGACAAGACATCGCAGGAAACTCGTTCAAATTACCATTGGTGGTTTCCTGATATGTAGAATTATTTTAAACTGTCATTATCACATAAATCAAACATTTAATGCAATTTAAGGAGTATAGTTTAAAACAGTCCTGCAAGAAAAGTGGTTATTCCTGACAGAGTCTTAACAGAACCCAGATGTGAAAGGAATGTTATCTGGACGTCCCAGACTCCAGTCGGCTGATTTGCAGGTGCGAAACGTCCGAAGGAGGAAGTCCTTTACAAAGGGGTGCAGATGGTTAAGTGTCATTAATCACAAGGTTGTTCAGATATCTACATGTAGGCAGACACCTAGTTCTGGATTTAATCACTTTAAGAATGGTTCTCAAGGTTTCTTCTTTTGAAGCTAATGAATTGGAGCTTTAGGACTGATTCCAAATCAAATGTCCTCAAAATGAAAAGTTTGTGTAAGCTGGGAAACTAGCGTTAGATAAACAATTGGCCATCTGTTGGTGAAAAGGGAATTTCCTTTGGGTTGTAAAACTTGTAGATAAGGATGGGGGAAGAACAAAGACTTTACTCTGTGGGTACTCAGAGTCTGGGGCTTGATGCTACACTTCTATTCTAAATTCTATATTTTAAATAAAAAGTCAAACATTTGTGGGAATAAATTAAACAAAACATTAAAATTCTGATAGGAAAATTAATCTTTATTTCAACATTTGAAAGTGAAGCAATCAAATTAAGAGTGAAATACTGGGAGGATTTTCATTTTCAGCATCACAAAGTAAAAGTAACCCAGCTGACGTGAAGTGAACACAACATCCTGAAGTTATGCTTCTATTAGCTTTATTTTCTTGTTGATATCTGTGGGAAAAATGCAGAATCTCATCTACTGGTTCACTGAAGCCTTGATCATCATTATCAAGAGAAAAGATTCAAGATGAGTCACAACAGAAAGAAAAAATCCTAAAGAAAATTAAATTTAAATGATTTGTTAAATGAAACATGATGGAAAACATTAAAACTTCCAGGATTCCAGTAACTTACTAGAATGAGATAAAACTTAGATAATAATAATAGAAATGATTATATATATATATATATATATATATATATTGTGATGAAAAATTAAGCTAAATATATAGTTTCTGATATGAAATTGAATCTTTAATTCAACGTAGTCAAAGGATTTCCATTTCCGGCATCATGAAGTGAAACTAACTGCAGCTGACATGAAGTGAACACAACATCCTGATATTCAGTGTGAAGCTTTGACTGGAAACAACATGTGGATCCTGGAAGAAGCACAGCTTCCATCTTTAAAGGACTGGAAGAGGAAAAAGTTTCCAAGGAAACATTTAGAAGAGTTTCACACAGGAACTGATTGGATCTGAGTAAAAAAGACAGATATGTACAGACTGAACTCTCTGTTCACCAGTCAGAACCTCTCTGCTACCATCAGACTCGTTAGACTCGACACAGAGACACCCAGGAACCAGACCTCAACCAGAACCCAAATCCAGCATAGAGAGGATGAGTGAATGTGGTGATGAAGGTGTGGAGGTGGATCAGTGAGTCAGAGGAGACTCTGTAGAAGGACAGAGAGCCAGCTGGACAGTCCACATACACTGCTACTCTGTTAGAGACAGAGGAGGAGGAGTAGGAGGAGGAGATGGAAATTTTTCTGTCATTGTGCCAGACAGAGAAACCTTCTTTATCAGAGCAGTTCAGACTCCAGGACTGATCATTCCTTCCAAAGCAACTTTCTCTGCTATTTCCTTTCCTTCTGATTTCTCTGTAACTCACTGATATAGAAACGTCCCCTCTCCACTCGACTTCCCAGTAGCAGCGACCATTCAGAACATCTTCACACAGCAGTTGAGGATACGAGTTATCTTCAAACCTTTCTGGATTATCAGGATATGACTGAAACTTTTCCACACAAGTCACCTTCCTGTTGTTGTCAGACATTTTGAGTTTTCTGTGCACTGTGATCATGTTAATGGTGAGTGGACAGGAATCTGATGGAGAGAACAAACACAATCCAGTTGCAGTTATTGATCTATTGACACTTTGATGCTGACTGTTGAATGAGTCATGGGACAGTGTGAAGATGGTTGAATGTGATGAATCTAATGAAAAACCCACTTACACTTCCTCAGACCTCCTTGTTTCAACCATGGTTTTCCAGCAGGCTCCACCCTGTAAAGAGTAGAGGGGTCAGACCATGCTAACATGGATATTAAATGGTTCTCATACACACTTTGTTCTACACTCAGAAACATGAAAATAAAATAGTCTCTCCATCACTTAGTCTCATCACCACGTGCGACAAGACTCACTACAGGAAAGAGGTTGATCTTCTGACCACGTGGTGCAGAGACAACAGCCTTCTGCTGAACGTCAGCAAGACCAAGGAGGCTGTTGTAAACGTGCAGAAAGGCAACACCCAACACCCGCCATTGACCATTGATGGTGCTGCTGTGGAGAGTGAGCAGTACCAAAATCCTGAGGGTGCACATCAGTGAAGACATCTCCTGGAATACCAACACGGCATCACTGGTGATAAAAGGCCAGCGGTGCCTCTACTTCCTGCACAAACTCAAGAGGGCAAGTGCTCCACCACCCATCATGACCACATTCTACAGAAGAACTATTGAGAGCATCTTTTCTAGCTGCATCACTGTGTGGGGCGGGAGTTGCACCGACTACAACAGGAGAGCCCTGCAGCGCATAGTGAACACAGTTTGAGGTATCATCGGTGCACCACTTTCCTCCCAAAAGGACATATACACCAACCGCCTCACACGGAAAGCGATTACAATCATGAGCTAGGCAAGCCATCCTGCACACTATTTGTTCAACCTCTTGCCCTCTGGTAGGAGGTAAAGGAACCCTTGTTCCCGAACCACCAGAATCACCAACAGCTGTATTACACTAGGCAGTTAGGATGCTGAACTCTCTCCCCTCTCCACCCTCAGCTCCTTCCACCAGGTTGACAGAAAGCTACCCTCCCTAGAATCAGTGAGCTGATTGGTCCACACCCACACCAACAAAACTGCTTTGTGGAAGTCACAGTTTCTTCTTTCAACCATCTTCTCCTTTTCATCTCTTCAAAGACAAAGAACTCTGCAGAAACTCCTGATCTTACCAAGAGCTGCATCTTCTCTCTGCCCTGAAGTCTTATTGAACAGCTTCTGACAATAATATTCTCTGCAGAGCAGAGTGGCTCAGATTCTTTGTTCTGACTCAGTTGGGAAATGTTAAAGTGGCTTCTTTTCCTGCATATGAAGCTAAATGGCTGTCAGAGACTCTGTTTGAGGCCATGGTGTATGTGTTTGTAGCTGTGATGGCTTGTTTCCTACTGACCACTAACAGCTGCTTCTTCATCACACTAAGGATTTGTTCCCTCACATTATTACTGCAGATCCTGCTGCTGTGTGGACAGAAACACATTTCTTTCTAAAGCAGGAACAAATCAGAGGGATCAGCAGCATCAACTCACCACACTTCTTCCACATCTGATCCAGTCTGCTGATTCATTTCTAGTTTGAAGTGCAGTTACATCACCCAGCTTCTACCAACTCCAACATCTACACTGTTAGTGAAGATGATTGATCATCTGGATGGATTGTTGAATAGTCCATCCATCCAATCACAGTCTGTTGCTTATCCATTTATGTTAATATTTTTGCTCAAAGCAACCAAGATATAAACTTTCTGTGCACAAAATATATTCTGACTTGCTGAAAATTTAATGACTTTTTCTGTTGGAAGAACTGTGGAAAGCCAGCCCAAAGTTTAGTCTTCAGAGCCAATCTCTTTGGAAGTGTTCTGATACCATCCATCCATACATCCATTTTCTGCCGCTTATCCGAAGTCGGGTAGCGGTGGCAGCTGCCTAAGCAGGGAAACTTCCTTCTCCCTGGCCACATTCACCAACTAATCCGGGGTTATCCCGAGGCGTTCCCAGGCCAGCTGAAAAATGTAGTCCATCCAGCGTGTCCTGGGTCTCCCCCAGGCCTCTTTCCGGTAGAACGTGCCCGCAACACCTCACCAGGGAGGTGTCCAGGAGGCATCGTGACCAGATTCCCGAGCCAACTCATCTGGCTCCTCTGGATGCGGAGAAGCAGTGAATCTACTCTGAGCTCCTCCAGGATCACAGAGCTTCTCACTCTATCTCTAACGGAGAGCCCGGCCACCCTGCAAAGAAAACTCATTTCAGACGCTTGTATTCACAATCTCGTTCTTTTGGTCACTACCCACAGCTCAAGACCATAGGTGAGGGTAGGAACGCAGATCGACCGGTTAATTGAGAGCTTTGCCTTTTGGCTCAGCTCCCTCTTCACCACGACAGACCAATGCAAAGTCCACATCTCTGCAGCCGCTGCACTGATCCAATCTCTCGCTCCTTCCTTCCCTCACTTGTGAACAAGACCCAGACATACACAAACTCCTCCACTTGTGGTAGGACCTCATTACCAACCCATAGAAGGCACTCACTCAGATTTGGAGATGCTGATTCTGAACCGAGGTGCTTCACACTTGGTTGCGAATCGCTTCAGTGAGAGCTGAAGATCACAGCCCAATGAAGCCAACAGAACCACATCATCCACAAAGAGCAGACACCTAATCCTGAGGCCACCAAACCAGATCCCCTCAACACCATGGCTGCACCTAGAAATTCTGTCCATAAAAGTTATGAACAGAATCTGTGGCAAAGGGCAGCCTTAGCGGAGTCCTACCCTCACTGTAAATGATTCTGATTTACTTACGCTCTGACACCGGTCGTACAGGGACCGGACAGCTTATACATGAGGGTCTGGCACTCAATACTCCAGGAGTACCCTGCACAGGAGTCCCCAGGGGACATGATGGAACACCTTCTCCAAGTACACAAAGTACATTTAGACAGGTTGGGCAAACTCCCATGCCTCCTCTAAGACCCTGAAGAGATTGTAGAGCTGGTCCACTGTTCCACGACCAGGAAGAAAACCAGACTTCTCCTCATCAATCTGAGGTTCGACTAACCGATGGACCCTCCTCTCCAGCACCACTGAATAGACCTTACCAGGGAGGCTGAGGAGTGTGATTTCCCTGTAGTTGGAGCACACCCTGTGGTCCCCCTTTTTGAAGAGGGGGACCACCACCCCAGTCTCCAGTCCGGGGGAACTGTCTCCGATGTCCACGCGATCTTGCAGGGACGTGTTAGCCAAGACAGCCCTACAGCATCCAGAGCCTTAAGGAACTTTGGGCAGACCTGCTCCACCCCCAGGGCCCTGCCACTGAAGAGCTTTTTAACCACCTTAGCAATCTCAGCCCCAGAGATGGGACAGCCAACACCAGGGTCCCCAGACTCTGCTCCTTCATTGGAAAACGTTTTGATGAGATTTAGAAGGTCTATGAAGTATTCCCTTGTTACGGCCACTGCCAATTGCTGGCATCTGTGGCTCATTCTGCCGCTGATTGCCTGATTCAGAGCTCTGTCTGGATTGGCTGGATTCCAACAGACCCCAGTCTCTTCCCCTCTGATTAGCTGAACGAGCAGTAAATCAGGCTGCAGCTTAGTGGAAGCAAAGATTGAAAAGGCTGCTGCAGAGTTCAGTCGGGAGGGGAAGCTGGAATGGCACAGGCTGCTTTCCCTCACCTTATTCACTGTAGTCGTGTTGTAGGAGCGAGGCTGGTCAGCGCAGGTAGCCTCGTCTCCGAGTGATTTGGTAGTCTTGTGTGTGCTGGACTGTTCGAGTGTGTGCAGCAGGACATATCCTGGCTGCTCATGTGTGTTCTAAGTGGGGGACGGTAGAACAGCCCATTTAGATTGGACGTACCTTTCGTTATACACAGTTCGTTTCAGGCCTTGCTACACTTCAGTTTGTGTTTCTGCCATTGCGTTTTCTGTTTAGTTTGGTGTTGGGCTAGGTTAGCGTTGTGTTGTGTTGTGACGACGGTCACAATTAGCTTATGGATCTATTGCTTTTTATTTGGTTTTAGGTTTCACCCCGAGTTGCAGTCATGTTGTTACTTGCACTCAGTGGGTTCTGGTATATGTTTTGTATATTTCTTTCAGCAGTTCTGCTAAACCCAACACCTGGTTGTTTTCTTTGTTACAGGCTTTACCCTCTGTTCCACACCAGTGCCAATAAAATGTGCTCGGTTTAATTTTACCACCTGTCCTCAACGTGTTTATTTTCTTTCTTTCACCCTTCCACATACCCCTAAAAGTTGGGTGGTAACACCCTCCACCGCCTCACATCCCAAGTCAAGGTCAGCAGCAGTCACACATGGAGCGGTAGCTGCTGAAATATAGGATGTGACAGGATTCAGGAAAGTCTATCTCATCTTACCTTCATATCACCTGTGAACATACTGAGTCCTTTCATGTTAACCAGGAAAACTGATATAACGATCATCAACTTCATCACAACACACACAC
Source organism: Melanotaenia trifasciata (assembly GCA_037177355.1). Lineage (NCBI taxonomy): Eukaryota > Metazoa > Chordata > Actinopteri > Atheriniformes > Melanotaeniidae > Melanotaenia > Melanotaenia trifasciata. The sequence goes on from JBAFTB010000023.1 coordinate 9,198,546, forward strand.
ACACTGCCATCTCCAGTGACCTCCTCCAACACCCGATCCAGCCATTATCACATGAATGAATCAACATTATCAGTGGCTATCAGTCCATTCCTATGGGACAGTAGGTCTTTACTCCACCTCCTTGTGGCTCTAGTAGGTTCTTATCATCTATTTACCCCAATGATCAGCAGCACTGATACAGTAAGACTCCTGATCCAGCCCGACAGGAATCCAGTCCACAGGCAGGTCTGAATTGATTAGGATTATGAAGCATTTTAGTGTAAAATGTATATTTAAGTAATTTGACTGTTGAGTGATTATTGACTGTAAAGTCACAAAGTCTGGACAGAAATCCAGTGACTCTCAGTAATTTTGATTTATGTCCTCATTATGAGTCCAAATTATATATATATAAAAAAAAAATAAGTCTAGGGTTGCAAAATTCCAGGAATTTTCAGGTTTGGAAACTTTCTGTGGGAATTAATGGCAATATATGGGAATTAGCCAGAAATTGACTAAAATTAGGTTTTTTCACTCAACAGAAAACCTAGATATAGTTGAAGAAAATATATTCTAGCAAAATCTTGGATGAAACTGCCAGATTTAATACGAGCACAGTTGAATATCTATGCCATTCAATCACATGCACACAGCACACTGCTTACTGCAGAGTTTTTGCGGCAGCACCCCTACAAGCATTTATTTGACAGAATGTCCCTTTAACCTGCAGAGATATTTCCAAACTGAAGAAACTCAGACCAACATACAATTATCACTGTTGTTTTCGCAAATGTTCTCCTTGGAGACTCTCCTACTGCAAAATTTGCTGTGAGCAAAGGAAAAAGGCTACTACATATGTGATTGTTCATATAACACTCATGTCCAGCATGAAGCAGGACTGAGCGAAGGACAGAGAAAATGTCTGCAGATCTTCCTCCTCTATCAGACATTGTGTGGCTGCAGCAGCCTCTCCATACCTGAGTCTGTGTGGATCCTTCAGTGCAGCCATCAGCAGCTTCACTCCTGAGTCTCCTGGATGGTTGTATCTCAGGTCCAGCTCTCTCAGATGGGAGGGGTTGGAGGTCAGAGCTGAGGCCAGAGAAGAACAGCCTTCCTCTGTGATCCGACATCCTGACAGGCTGCAGAAAACAACACGTATGTTCAGAAAAGCTAGACTTGTCTCACATTATTGACTTTGGGTCTTCATTTGTTCAAGTTTATGATTTCATGACTCAGTTTGATACAAATTTTAGATTTTTTTTTTGTATGTTAAGTTTAAATTGGACTGCTTGTTTAATTCCCTGTAATACTATGACAGAAAACACCCTAAGTTTATGTTGTGCCTGTTTTTGTAAAACTAAAAACAATAAATACCAGAAAAAAAAAAAAAAAAAAATTACATTTCCAGATCTCTACAGAGTTCCAACAATAATATGTTTATATATAAGTTTATATCTTTTTAAAGACATTAATCCTCCTTCATTCAGCTTGGTGGTGTCTTGTGTTTCAATGCATGTTACAGATGTTTACTTTGGGTAATGCTGCTGTAGGACTTTTATCACTGCTGCACAAACATTCACATTTCAATGATAAAAAAGAAAAAAAAATAATTCATCCAGATCATCAGTTTTATCAGAATTTCTTCATTGATGTTGTCAGTTTAACTTCAGTTGTCACATCTGGTGTTTTTATGACAGATATTATCATCTACTGTAGGAGACAGTCGGTGAGATGATGATATATGAATTCTGAATTATGATCTAAAACATGGTAGAGATTACTAAGAACAAGATAGAAATCCATTACATTACACATGCATTTATTTACCTTTGGAGTTAACAGTAAACATTTGCAGCATTTGGCTCTTTCTGTTGATACCATGCATTGATTAATCTGATTAAAAATTGTAATCATCTGACAGCCCTAATATATGCATATACATATATATATATATATATATATATATATATATATACCGTATATTACCAAATAAACGCCCTTGGGCAAATAACCGCCCATGTCCTAATAG
>JBAFTB010000023.1:9242660-9252786 GCA_037177355.1 Melanotaenia trifasciata
TCTCCCCATCATGATGAAGCTGACTTCACTCTGAGTTCTTTGTGTCTTATTTTATGATAGAAAAATACCCATCAGTTACCCTGTGAGTGCAGAGGAGCTGGCTGTATCAAAAAACATAATCTCCACTTTACCATTGCTGCGTGTCCGTGTGGCTGGACAAGGCGAAGGATTTGTGAGTAAAATGAGCACTGCAAAACACCTCTTAACACCACAAAGATAGCACCCTAAATTCATTAGTAAAAAAAAAAAAAAGCTTGACTATACAATTACCGTAACATCCTTAAAAGAACATGTCATCTTGAGTTTAGAAAGTATGGTAAAATATTTCAGTGTTTGCCTTGTGTTTAAAGTCATTCATAATTTCGCTGCTCCTTTTTTTAAGGAACCACAAGTCTGTGGAACACTTACAATGGAATTAATCACTTGCAAACTTTAAGAGTTGTTCGAGAAAACCTTAAAAATGTGCAAGTAATAAAGAACGAGTACTTCTTCCCACATTATTAAATAGGCAGGTACTAATTTCCCACTTTACTAATTAATCAGGTACTGTACCGCTATTTTTCTTTCTTTCTTTCTCTTTAGGGTCTTCTCCTGTGTGTTCTTTGATGGATCAAAATATGACAGACTACTTCTCTCAGTTAACTAATTTATTAATTACAGTTGATATGAGAAATGTGCAAATACAGATTTCTAGATTCGTATTGTCTGCCCCCTAAACTAAATAATAAGGAGTCTGCTGCTGTTACAGTCAGAACTCCCCCTAAACTTTATAGGGGTCTGGCTATACACAGTTTTTGCTGACTAATGCTGCAGTTGCAGAAGTAGGGTCAGCTGCAGTCACAGGTCGACCACATGCTGATATCTACAACTTCCTTGTGACATCCATCTGCTTGTGTCCTAAAAAACAGGAACAAGAAGTCAATACACAGACAAGCAGGAGATTTCCTCTGAACTCTGATTAATTTAGACATTTCCTTTAAGTGTAACATTCCACATGTTGTTTTACCAGCAGACACAATTAATCACCCCCACATGTTCTTCTCACTCCCCCCATATGAAGAGTCTCATTGTTGCTTAAGCACACTGTTAGTAAGTATATGAGCTTAAAGATAAGAGATATTTAATATGATTAGCAGAGCAAAAATATAAATAAAAAGAAGTACCACACTTAAGTAATTCCTTGGTGAGTGTCCCAATAAATCTATTTACAGTCATGCTTAACCAAAACGTGGATCCTGTCCAATCAAACTTGCTCACACTGATGAGTGTTGTGTGTGAATGTCTGTATGTAAGTGAGACTGGATGTTTTTATATCAGTGTTCTATATTTTCCATGTTTGTTTTCTTTAACATCTTCCTGTCTGAGGTCTGCAGGTGGAAATTACCAGTTTAACTCAAACCTGGTACAAGATATATTTCCCTTGGAGGTCAATGTGTTGTTGCACACGTCCATGTCAAATAAATAAATTCCTGTTCAAACAACGTCAGTGCTCCATAGATCACGACCACAGGTATTTGAGTCTATTTTCATTTTAAAAATGCTGAGTAAATGTCAGATGTGTCAGGTTCTGACTCGCATGATATTAAAGAAAAAGAACAGGTGATCAGTGACATTTTTCCTTTTCTCCTTCTCAGGAACATTTCTATAATCCAGTCTCCCACTGTGGATTTATGGAGTCTAAACTACAATCTTAGATGTAATCTTGAGAGAGAGTAAAGGCGCAACAGAAAGTGAAAAGTGACCAATGACACGTATGAAGCCAGAAAGCCTGAGACCACAGAGAAGGAAAACGCTGGCAACACAATTTAATGGGTTACCCTGACCAAAAGGCTGAACTGAGAACCGTTCAGTCATCAAGACTGGCATGGAGGAAACATATAGTCATCACAGAGCCTGGATAACCAGAGAAGAAGTATTCAGTGGGTACCCAGGATTTTTGGACATGCCCAGTTCGGTAAGTTTGCTTGTTTCCCTGCAAGTGAATTATTTAGTTAATTGTTTGGATGTCAGCAAATGGAGCTTCTATGTCAACCACATATAGAGCAATGTTAACTGGAGTCAGGTTCAGATACCTCATGAATGTTTTAAAATATTTAAGAGTTGGATCAGAGTTTTGTGGTGTCATTATGTGGGTGGTGGCAACACGTTTGGCTTATTGTACAGAAAAAGAAGCATTTTCCATGTGCCACATTGCCACCAAGGAGGCAGAATATGAAACCACATCCTTTTTTTCTTTCCTTTTATGTGTTTTTAAGCATAAAATCTAGTTGTTTCTGTCTTTTAATGCTTTAGTTATTTGACGTCCAGTAGCTGTTGGTAAGTCCTTTATAAAATTGGCTTGACTTTATTATAAAAGTGTTTTTTTTGTGTGTGTATTGTGTGTTTTTTCCTCTATGACAGCTGGACACAGAGTTTCACAAGCTTACTGGTGGAAAGACTGAATTCTTTCTGAGAAGATGGGAGGCCAGCATCAAACTCAAATCAGTGGCAGCCATGAATGCAAGTGCATGCTTTCTTTTGAAGGGAAGACATGGTGGAAATGTAAACACAATGATGCAACTGCATTGTAAATCTATAAATATATTAAAATATATGAACAAAGTAATATATTATTATCTATCTAACTACAGTATCTATCTATACTTTTTGGCGTCCTGTATATAAGGTGGGAACAGTGTTATCTTCATCTACGATGAATAAAGCATTGCATCACTGCGGATGGGAAAGTCTCAGCTAAAGCTATCAGTCTAGTAAAGGATCTGGTTATTATGCAAAAGCATTAAGGTTAACTTGTTTTATGAATTGCAATATTTGTTATAACCTGTCAACCTTGATTCCACTTTTAAATAAGTATTATTGACCTAAATTAATATGTAATACTTTTTGTAATTTGACTAAACCTAGACTAAAACCTTTTTGAGTTTTCGTTGACTAAAACTGGACTAAAACTATCAAACTTAGAAATGACTAAAATGTGACTAAAACTAATAAGCATTTTCATCATGGAGACTAAAACTTAAAGCCTGGTCCACACATAATGATATTTGGGCTGTTTTTATCCCGATTTTGCTTCTTCCCGACCTCGGACGGCAAATGCCCGAACATCATGAGATTTCCGTGTCCAATCATCATTTGGTCTGTGGTGTGTTACAAGCTGATTTGTCCCGATTATCTGCTCCGAAACGGATCATAGCCGACAATTGGGAACATTGAACATGTTTAATATTTCAGTGCGGATTTCTGAAGAACGCCGACGACTCATGTGTTGTGACTGTGTGGATGGTGACATGACACGGAATGTAGCCAATCAGAGAGCGAGCTGGCTGGGGAACAAGGAAGTAAATAAAGTCCATGTTCAAACCGTCTCCAGTCTGTTATTTTTCTCAATTCTGGCTTTTTCTGTTAACAATAGTTCCAAGACCACCATCATTTCCTTTTCCTATATATCCTCTTCCATGCTGTGTGCTGTGTTTTTCAATTGTTACTATGTTGCTTCTTCGTTTTTTACCAGTTGTTGCTATGGTTCTTCTTCTACGTTTTTTACCAGTTGTTGCTATGGTTCTTCTTCTGCGTTTTAAAGTTTGTCCGGCTCAGAGGACTAGATTGTATTGTTACTGGACAGCATCATCATGTGTGTGTTGATCCGTGATTACATTTTAAGAGCACACCACACACAGTACGATCTTAATTGATGCTTTTATCTTCACGTGTGAGGTCTCGCCCAGATAAAAAAATCTCACAAGATCAAAAAAATTGTTATGTGTGTACCAGGCTTAAGACTAAAACTGAGATGCCTGCCAAAAACAACACTGGTTGGAACAAGTACTGCATCTCTTTGCAGGAACCCTGCAGTTTCATCCATGACTCATCAACCCCAGATGATGTGTACTGGTGATCTGAGGAGTTCATCCATGCAGTTTGTCATCATTGCCAAGAACAACAAAGTCACCATTCCATTGGATGGTGGCCTGACATGTCCTGTGGACAAGCTTTCTAAGCTGTATTAGGGTTTGTAAATTGTCTTAACCAACTTTACTCAGTTTTCTTTACTTTTTTTGTGCATGACCTGCATTTCTCCACACAAAGGAAAACCAAATTACTGGAGCTGATTTCACAGCTCAAGGCTTGCTAGTGGAATGTTCACCTGTGTCAATGTGGTCAGTCTGAGGTGACAAATCTCATTTGGCATCTTCATGATTAATTTAAATGTATTTATTTATTTATTGTATCTTTAAAGACCTATATTATTTAACCATGTTGAGAAAATCATGTTAACTGTTTATATGGGTATTGGTATAGTGCAAGTAAACAAGTAATTTATCAGAACTGAGAAAGATAGGGCTATTTTGTGAGTCGAGTCCCTAAGCAGGAAGTCTTCACATTCATTTTTGGGCTTTTAAAGGAGGTTATAATCTATTGTGATTCATGTGAAATTAGTATGTCGTAGGCTGCAGTTTGCAGATGTGTTGATAGAGGCTTTCATATTAATGTTTTCTAGATTGTTACCTTCCCATCCGCTTTCCCAGGCTTTCACAGAGAAATTCAGCTGCACCAAGACGACCTGAGAGGAAGTGAAAGAAAGCAGTTAGTGATGCGTTTACTGACCCAGTTAGGAATCTGACCAATGATAATTGGTTTTATTGGAGTTGAACTGTTCCGAAATGCTGAAGATTTCCACAAACAGACAGAAACCTGATCCTGGACCTGAAGCTCTGAGAGCCTTTAGTTCTGGTTCCAGTCTCTCAGCTGGAATTCAGAACCAGTTCTTAAACTTTTTAATTGTTTATCTTTATCCTTAAAATGAGTTTATTGTGTTAATGAGTCCATTTCTGACAAATTTAAACAACAAGTTTCTACAAGTTGGAAACTTTAACCAAAGAGACGACATTCAGCTTGAGCTGGTCCCAGATGGAGGAGAACGAGGAGTCCACCACCCCCCTTTCCTCCATCTGGAGTTTTACATCAGATTCAAGATCCAAGATGTTTATTTGTCACATGCTCTACTACACGTACAATATGCAGTTAAATACGAACCCAGTCACTTCCAGACTGCAAATATGAATGCAGAGAGGGCACATCAGATCTGATACCTTAATAAGTCTCTGCAAGGATTTTTTATCCTTCAGGCTGTTGTCCAGCCAGGCTCAAACACTTCAGACTGCAGACCTGTAGAAGCTTTTAACGATCATCAAAGAGATCCTGAACCTCCTCAGGTGATGGAGCCTCTGTCTCTCCTTCCTGACCTGAACCTGTATGTAGGTGGTCCAGGTTCAGCTGCTCCCCAAGGACTTTGATGTTCCTCAGCCTCTCTACTAAAGCAACACAGATGAAGAGGATGGATGAAGAGGATGAAGGAGTGCTGATGTTTCACCACCAGTTGTTTAGTTGGAGGTGGTTGTCCTGGCAACATGTCTCCAGGGTCTCAAAACCTCCTTTATGTTGGCTGTCTTATCGTTGTTGGAGACTAGACTGAGCACGATGTGTCTTCAGCTAATTTCTCATCGTAGTTGGAGCTGAGGGCAGTGCGCTGAGCACCAGAAGGCGTTTGACAACGGCCGCACCATCTTTTTACACTCATACATTTATTAGTAGAAATATTATAATTAATAAGTGCACATGTATGTGTGTATTCTATTAAAATCAGACTGTTGTACTTCGAGAGGTCTGTGAGTTATGAAGGAAATGTAAAATTAAAAGTGTTCAGATGTGTCTTCTTTACTCAACAACATCAGTTAACCTGCTTATTGGAACCTTAGAAAAACGAAAGTCCAGGTTTTCCTTTTCACACAGAAAGCTGAGCTAAACTGGACTTGTTGTTCAGCTTGTTTGTAATAAAATTATTGTGTAAAAATGTCCATAAATGCTGAGTCAGACCGGGAGACATTCCCCTACTCATTTAATTCACACATATGCTCACACCTGTGTGTGCACAATTCATGCACCTACAGAAGTCCATTATTCTATTTTAATTTTCTATTTAACAGATAGGAACACAAAACTAAAAGCCTCAAGTTCCGTGCTTTTCACTCCCCCACTCATCAAAAGTGTCAGCACAACAGGATTCCTGATGAGCTAAAAAACAAAACTGTTTTATTTTTCTGTTCATTTTTTCTATACAGGATTACTATAAAAAATTTAATAGAAAATGAAAAAGTTGACTCAACTTAAAAAGATAAGACACTGTCCAACATTATCAAGGGTTCTTAAACTTTTTCAGCCCACCTGTAGAGCCTGTTTGGTTCAGCAGAACTGACCAAATATTTGTGTTTTGTTCACGTTTAACTATTTAGGTTTAGGTCACTGTAAATCTTACACATTCATTACTCATTTTTGTAACAACTACTGGTCCTGCTCTGTACCTGCTGCCAGTTCCTCTTTACTACTAGTGGAGTGTCCTCCCTCTGAAGCACCTGCATTGTATCCAGATTTGCAGCACACACACACACACACACACACACACACACACACACACACACAGACACACACACACAAACACACAAGCACATATTTTATATGGATTTGTGAACATAAACCTCAGACATCAACTTCACTCTTACAGCTGTTAACTACTTGTGTGTTAGACAGGGACAGATGTGGACAGTATGTGTGGACAGACTGTTATAGCCAAGCAGCCATATTGCTATTAAAATATCCACCTGTCAGTTTAAGACACCACAAATAATTAACTATTTTATTTTATCTAGGTTATATAAGGAAACCCCAAATATTAGCTAATGTATATTAACGGTAGCATATCCATTTGTAGTTGTGTGTTTGGGCTGATGTGGTTTAATAATAAAACAACAAACCAGTGCAACATTTCCAGTAGAATGAAGTTTAGACAGGAGGTAGTAGCATACCAGCTCATTGTTGCAGCTACATAAAAGGCTCATGGAAAATCTCAACCAGTGATCATCACTTGTTAAGTTTGCCCCCAAACAACACACTTCCCGCCCCCCTGCATCTGTCATTTATCAAATGTTACTCATGTGACATCACGGGTGACTGACTGTTGGTGGAGGATTTGAAAATATCAGAAATATTCCGGCAATTCCCACCTCATCGTTAAGTTCTCTTTCTGCTCCACATTTCCTCTTTTTTTCTTGTACATCCAGTAAAGAAGAGACACCTGAATTTTTATTTTTACATTTCCTTCATAACTCACAGACCTCTAGAAGTGCAACAGTCTGATTTTTATAGAATACACACATACATGTGCACTTATTAATAATAAAGTTATTGTTTCTACTAATAAATGTATGAGTGTAAAAAGATGGCGTGGCCGTAGTCAAATGCCTTCTGGTGCTCAGTGTTTTTACTTTATCTTTACTTTCGCTGCTCTCAGCTCCAACTATGATGAGAAATTAGCTGAAGACACATCGGTGCTCAGTCTAGTCTCCAACAACGATGAGACGACCAACGTGGAGGTGGAGACCGTGGAGACCGTGGAGACATGTTGCCAGGACAACCACCTCCAGCTAAAGATCAACCAAACCAAGGAGCTGGTGGTGGAAACATTAGGAAACAACAGTGCTCCTTCATCCTCGTTATCCATCCTCCTCATCGGTGGTGCTCCAGTAGAGAGGCTGAAGTCCTTGGGGTGCAGCTGGAACCAGAACTAAAGGCTCTCAGGGCTTCAGGTCCAGGATCAGGTTTCTGTCTCTTTTTGGAAACCTCCAGGATTTCTGAACAGTTCAACTCCAATAAAAACGACTGTCATGTTTCTGATTTCTAACTGGGTCAGTGAATGCATCTCTGGGTTTATTTTCACTTCCTCTTAATTTCTCTGTGAAATCCTCCTGAAGTTAAAACCAAAGCCATTTTTATTTGGTTTGATTTGTTAGACTGAGGGTCCAGAACAATACAGAACCAGGAGGGAGGAGACGTGATCCAATGGAACCACAGAGGATATGAGGGAACAAAGACCAGAACAATCTGAGACCAGGAAGGGTTGATGTGAACGAGAAGACTCAAAGCAGAAGTAAAAAATATAAAACTTATTAAGAGCAGCAAAGTGACCGGAAATCAGCAACTACATGTGTGAAATCTGGAAAGTAAGTAATTTAAAAATATTTCTTTAAAGTTTGATAATCTGGAAATGATTAAGTGTTTGTTTTCTTGTTTGTGATTCAACTTTCTTCTTCTTCTTCTTCTTCTTCTTCTTCTTCTTCTTCTTCTTCTTCTTCTTCTTCTTCTTATTATTATTATTATTTTATTATTATTTTTTTTTTTTTACTTGTCCTGTCCATCATTGTGACAAAAAGAAAATGGTCTGGCAACTAGGTTATGCTGAACAAACTTGCTTTGCCAAAGAGCTTTATAAGGCTCCTCTTGATAATCTCATTTTTATTTCTTTATTTATTTAAATATATTGTTTTATCTTATTGATTTTGAATTGTGGGATTTTTGGTGGACCTGCCTGGAAGGGACAAAAAAGGAGAAGAAAAGTAAAAAGGAAAGTAGAAAAAGGGAAGAGGAGACAAAGATATAGTAGATAGAAGCAATGACCCTTCAATTCAACCGAACACCAGACAACCAACTGCTATAGAAACACAACAAGGAATTTTCTACAGCTTTTCCAAGTAAACTAAGCTGACAGTTATCAGGGGTTCCTACAAAATAACCAAGACAACAACAACAACAACAACAATGCATCACAACAACAACAAAAGTACCAAATAAACACACACATAAAAAAAAACAATAAAATCCTAAAAAAAGTATCTCTTAGTGTAACAACCCACTGGACAACTCAGTGACTGTCAGCATGCAGAGGATGGGGAATAAGGAGTGATCACAGATGAGTGTGATCCTGCAAATGTGACGACGCATCCACAGAGGCTAGAGGCAGACTAGGGCGGCCTAGAGACCAGGGCCATCAGCGGCAATCCTGGAGCACCAACCCGAGACCAAGCCCGAAGGTGGCAGAGGAAGGCCCCAGCCAAAGACCAACGCGGTCATGGGGCAAAGGCCCCGGCAAACCAAGAGCGGCAGCCAGTGACCCTGCCAGGCACCAGTAATCCAGGGCAGCCAGATTGAAGGGCCCAGTGGCCTAAGAGCCCAGAGGCAGCCCACCCCCCCAGGCAACCAGACACCAGGGCATGCACCAGCCCACCGTAGCAACACACCCAAGGCAAGCCCAGAACCCTCTACACTAACTGACCCCTCCACCCCTAAGAGAGGGACAACCCCCAGCCAACTGTGCCCAGAACCTCCACCCAGCCCACCCCAGAACAACCCAGCCACCCGGCAGTAGGGGAAATGACCACTGTCCTAGGCCCCTTCCAACTTCCTTTCTACATGCAGGTCCAGTTATAAGGAGCCCCAAAACTACCAAAATAAAACATGAATACAGAAATTAAATAAATGGCTCAAAAATGGAAATAAGTTCAACAAAAAATGTTTACAAATAAGTTTTCCATAAAAAAACCTATAAAACGTTTTAATTTAACTTTGTAATAATGCTTCTATTTGTTTACTTTTCCATGCAATTTTCAGTTTAACTAATTAATTTATTTAGTGGTTTTTACACCGTCCCTTGTGTCCCACGTGCATTAAAGCCCATTAATTCTCCTTTACATATGTAATAGGTACGTCTGTTTCCAGCATTGTTATACGTCGCCGCCCTTCATACTTTCTGTGGCTATGAAGTCAGTTCATCCACTAGTGGGCAGTGCTGAGTTCAGAGGTCAGTTCTGACGTCTGTTTTACTCACCAGTCGGTGGAGGTAATTCATCTCAATAAAGCTGTTTGCAACATGCTCAACACACACACAGCGTTCGTCTTCTGCATCAAGCATAAATGGGCTTTCAGACGTTTGGTACAATGAAGAACGACAGATGAGAAACACAGAAACTGGAATCACTTCATTTTAACTTCTTTACCCTCATCCTTTAGTTTCTGTTTCTGACAGAAAATGTCAATTTTTTTTCCTGTTTCGGGTTTTAAATCTTCCATCTGATTTAGTTTCAGTTTCTTGTCATGGTAATAAAAGGAGGAGAAAAATTTTCTCTTTCGATCTGCCTCATCACACTGTGCAGCTGGTCTGTAGCTCCATCCCTCCATCTGGTGTCCTGATAGAAGTCCAGCAGCTGAAGGCAGCTTCCTCTTCCTCACTGCTGTCTGA
>JBAFTB010000023.1:9301515-9312671 GCA_037177355.1 Melanotaenia trifasciata
TCTTTGTTTTTTTTTTGTTTTTTTCCTTTCTGTAATATGTTTTATTTACTTTTACTATGCCGAAATAAATAAATAAAATAAAAAAAAACTGTGCTGTGGTAAATAAAGCCATTTTTGATGCATTGATGCTCATCAGATCTTATGGAGATGAGCTGCGTCTGGCCTGGAAAACAGGCAGCAGCTGCTGATGGAGGCAGGGACCCTAAATAACTGTCTCTCATTCTGATTCAATAAAATGCTGCTGTTAGTATATGCTGCTCTGCTTTTATTTTATTGCTAACTCAAATTCTGTTATGGGTCTGTTCATGACTTGACATGAATTCTTTCAGAGGATGTAACTGCAGACAGGGTGTCCAACCATGGGGGACCAGTTTAAAGAGGGTATTGTCCTGGTTGACAGGGAATATTACAAGCTGAGGGGACGTTAGTCCCAGTTTCAGAAAATATTTCAGGTTATATTACTGTGAAAGTAAATGCATTGGTAGCATTTAAATGAGCCATTGAAGGCTTTACAGTTTTATTTAAACCTGGAGGTAATTTTATGTCTCTGTTAAAGCAGCTAAATTAAAATTTTTGTGGCCATAAAATCTTTTACCAGCTGACATTAAAATCAGTGAATATGGGAGGTTGGCGACTTCCACGGCTCTACAGCCTCTTAAACACTTGGGATTTCAGTCAACGCTTAATTATAACAAAAGGAAAATGTCTGAATTTAGTCAGATTATCAGCAAAGCTGTACTTTTTTAAAATTGGTGTGAAATGGTGTAAAATTACTATGAATGTTAGATGGCTTAGATTTCTATCAGATAAGGACTTATTTTTATAATGAGGAAAAAACTGCAGGATGAAGCTGAGGATCAAGTGCATTAAGACGACTGCACCACCTCAAGCTTTGATCCAGTGGAACAGGTCTGATAATCTGGCTGAAGATGTGTTGCAATACTTGTTAAAGTCTTGCTTAGAAATGAGGTATGTTACTTAAATACTGAGACAAAATGATCTGCAGAAGCTGGAAAGCTGCTCTGTTATCAGACATCTGGAAGGCAGGACAATGTGGTTTGCTTTCAATTCAGAACTCCGAAAAGTTGTCTTTTCATTTTCTTCCAGCTTCCAGCACTTTGAAAACTCAATGTTGGGTCAGACCTGCGTCTACTTTACTGGTGTTCATCTGGTGGAACATGGCTTGTTAAACTATGATGTGTGATCTTTACTCATGATTTAATAGATTTAATCTTCAGCTGTTATAAAACTGGGCTCATCAGGACCAGGTGAAATGTATAATCTAAGTTCTTAACAAATAAAAAAGTGCTCCTGTATGACTAAAACTGGAGCTGTGTCCTTGTCTGAATCCCCATTCTGTTTGTCTTGTCTGGACCTCCATGTTCAGCCTCTGTTTGTTGGGGTGGTTGTTTTTTTCTTTTGTGTCTCTGGTTCTGGGATCTCCACATTCTGTCTGAATCCTCAAGCTTCTACTCCTGGATTCCTTCTCTTTCCTGGATTTCATTTGGCTTCCTTCCTCTACTTTCTAACTCTTCTTTGACATATCAGTATTTATTTAGTTAAACCTTTTCATTTAATTATATTTCTATTCATAATAACTCTGCATACATGGATCTAAAATGAGTGAAACCTGCATTATGAAAATGTGAGCTTCTTTAAAAATGCTGATGGAAAATTTTGTGTTTTGCCGTTCTTTTGGCTCATCTTGGAAATAATGTTTTCCTTCAACAAACATTCAACTGTATTGCATCATTAATTAAGAAGTAACCATGCTTGAAACTGAACATTTTTTATCCACATGGAAGGGAAGGACATTTACCTGGAGAAACTGGAGCATCTGATTGCTAAGGGAACGTGGAAGTGAACCATGCAGCACATTCACACCAGCCCTTTTTGATTTAAATCCTGGTTCATTTGCTGGAAACGTCCTCTTATTTTGGGGAATTGTGAATGTGCAAACAAGTTCTTATCCGGATCAAAAAAGGTGGACTTAATCTACATACTTGAGGAGAAGCTCTGTAGAAGCTCATTGAGCCAGGAGTGTAACACTAGAATAAAGGCTCTCAACGAGGAGATACTAGCAACATGCAGAAAGTGAAGTGGTCAGTGGATTGTCATGGTGATTAAAGCTCAGAAGGCAAATGTTTTGCCTGAAGATGAAAGGGCTGCAGATCTTTATTACGTGGATTAGATCAGAGAAACATGAAAAGCAAAAGGAGGAAATGGAGCTGCTAATAAAGTTGAAATGGTTTAACAACAGTTGCTGTTAATGTTAAAATCCATAATGACACTTAAAGGCATAATAAGTAGCACTGACAACTAGTGTTTCATATCAAAACTTCAGTCAAAAAAGAAATATTTGAGAGCGTTCTAAGCACCCCCAGAGTTTCACACAGGTTGCCAGTTTGTGAGAAGAAGGCTCTTTGATATACTGTCTATGAAGGACGGAGAACATAACACCAGCAAACATCTTGATGACGAGTGAAGATTATTCACACACAGTAGGTTTCTATGCTTTGCAATGCGAGTGCTAATATCACGCGCTAATTTATGCTAGCATAAAACAGAGTGTAAACAAAAGCTACATTAATGAATAGATGCTATGCAGTAGTAGTTTTTACGTTACTCTCACTTAATAAATTAATTTGATAGTAATTTCACAGGTTTATAAGGACAAAGACACTATTCATTGAGAGAAATAAATTAAACTAAAATCTTTGTAAATCAAGACAAACTTTTTGATTAATTTAAGCAAAATTACGGTGCTTACCGGTTGAGGAGAAACTTCTCAACCTTTAAACAGATTCTCCAATATTGATCTTCGTTTTATTCCATTTTTGGTCGTTTGCATTTTTAGCAGGATGCCGAGGCTTTTTAGGTTTTTCTGAAACTATTTCTGGTCCACTTCTTTTACTAGCTTCCATACCTTTTTGCGGCTGCTGTTTTGCCAAAATAAAATTTCAAAAGGCTGCTTTGTTTTCAACTGCGGGGAGTCGCATATCATTGATCAAGGAACCAGGAAGTAGGAAACAGCTACACATTACACCAAATTAATTGCATCATGGAACTCTTACTTTAAAGAAGAAAAATTTAACAAAAACATTGTTAATGTAGAGGGACAGCTTGTTTATAGGGAAGCTTCCATTTATCCCTCCACCGTTTAAATGTTTTAAATTATTTTTACAGAAAGAAATCCAAATTATTTAGCCTTTAATTATTGGAGCTTCATGTCTGCAGGGTCTGATGTCTGAAGTTTACAGAAGCAAAGATCTTCATGACTCTTAGGATGTGATAAAACTAATGAACTGTGATCAGAAGAAATGGATCCAGCTGCCAGTTCAAACATCTTGTAGCTTCACTGGTGATGTTTTAACATTGTGATCCTTCCAGAAAGCTGCTGCACTACTCAGTGTGGAGAAGATGACCTGGACAAGTTTTCCTGCAGCTGCAGATTCCTTCTATTGAATGGGTGGATGTGAAAATGAAAGGAAAGCAACAAGGTGGACACAAATCAAGCTGTTAAACTGACAGCTTTTCAGGATTTGTAAACGACACAAGAAGTGGATTTTCTGAAACAGAACCTACATAAACTAGGCCAGTGGTCCTGCTCAACAAATGGGAATAATGGTATAATGCAACACCTAATATTTGAGGGTGCAATAGGTCATCATTTTCTATCTTTATAGGAGTAAAACCATTTAAGACCAGGACCTGAGAGTCCCACCAGACTTCTGAGTCTGTCTAATAAAATTAGCTGATCTACTGGATGAAAGGCAGCACTAAGATCCAGTAGAACCAGGACTGAAAGTTTCTGTGAGTTCAAGTTCCACCTGAGGTGATTAACAATGTTTAAAAGGCTTCTTGGTACTGTGGTTGGTTCTAAAACCAGATTTAGATTCTTCTAAAATATTCTGTTTATTCAGAAACTTGTGTAACTGAATATAAAAAACAACCTTTTCTATCATTTGACTTAAAAATGGTTAGATGGATACAGGTCTGTAGTTATCCAGAATGTTTGGGTGTGAATTCTTCTTTTTTAGAAGGAGCCTCACCACTGCTGTATCCGCGTGTGTGAATCTATCTTGGGAAGCTGACACGTCCACATTGTGAAGTTTGGGAAGGAAGGAGACTTACGCATCATTTTTAAACTCCAGGAGGTGAGGACAGATTAGTGGTGCATCCTTAACATGACTGAGTTTGATCTCTCAGGGCCTTTTATTTGGAGCTAGAAGGAATACTCTTGGTTGCTCATAGACAAAATATATCAACACAAAGTACTGTTAGCTCAGATATGTGAATGGAGGAAGTGGAGTCTTCATTGATGACTATTTGTCGCCTTCTGCTGGTAAAAAATGTGAATAGAAGGATGTCAGTTTAATGAACTGATGAAGTAAAGAATTTTTAAAATAGAAATGATGGAGCTCTTCTTTCAGATTTTTACTGTTAGTATTTTTCTTTCCAGTGAAAACTTTTGTTGGTGTCTTCTTATTTATAGCAGCTGCTACATGTACATAAACTTTATGCGCTGATCGTAAGTTGAAATATTTCCATCCTTGGAAATCTACAACAGAACTGAACATTCCTCTCTGTAGGACATTTATACAAGATTTGATCGATCCTCTCTGTGGGACATTTAGACCAGGTCTAAATCCTCCTTTCTGTGGGAAATATGCAACAGATCTGAAACATCCTCACTGTAGGACATTGTCTCTCTACAAGACAATTTACACCAAATCTGAAAGCTCCTCTCTGTGGGACATATATACTATTTCTAAATCGTCCTCTTAGCGGTAGATTTGCACCAGATCTGAACCGCCCTCTTTGCCGGACATTTAAACTAGATCTGAACGCTCCTCTTTGTTGGACATTTACAGCAGATCTGAACCATCCTATTTGTGGGATATTGACACCAAATCTGAACTGTCCTCTTTTCAGGACACTGGCACCAGTTCTCAACCGTCCTCTCTGTAAAACAGGGGTGCCCAAGTCCAGTCCAGATTCAGGTGTATTGGAGAAGGGTTGCATCTAAAAGTTCCAGGATAGTAGATCTCGAGGACTGAACTTGGGCACCCCTCCTGTAAAACATTTACACCAGACCTGGATCAACCTCTCTGTGGGACATTTACAGCAGATCTAAATTTTTCTTTCTGCGGGACATTTACACCAGAGCTGAACCTTTCTCTCTGTGGGACATTGACACCAGATCTGGACATTTACACAGATCTGAATTTTTCTCTCTGTGGGACATTGACACCAGATCTGAACCGTTCTCTCTATGTGGGTTCAGGTTTCACTGCATATTGTATGTGTAGTACAGCATGTGACAAATAAACATTATAGCTCTTGAATCTTGTGTAAAGCATGGTACATACATAAAGATTATCGGGCCGTTTTTTGTCCCAAATTTGCCTCTTCCCGACCAAGGTCGGTAAACTAAGGTATGTTATGAGCAGATTTGTCCCAATAATTGGCCCCGAAACAGGTCATAGCCGAGAATTTGAAATATTGAACATGTTCAATATTTGCAATCCAATATCTTCATATGTGTGAGGAAAGCTGACGACTCCTGAATTGTGACTGTGTGGATGCTGATGTGGCACGGAATATAGCCAATCAGATTGCGAGCTGGCTGGGGAGCAAGGAAGTATTTAAAGTCTGTGTTCATGCTGTCTCCAGTCTGTTATTTTTTTTCAGTTCAGGCTTTTTCTGTTAACAATAGTCCCAAGACCACCATCATCCCCTCATCCTATCCTCTTCCATGCTGTTTGTTGTTTTCCGGTTGTTACTATATTTCTTCTTCATTTTTGCCAGTTGTTGCTATTGTTCTTCTATGTTTTTGTTAGAGCACAGTTAGTCACATGAGATGTCCAGCTCGGAGTACTAGATCGTAGATCAGCTGTGGGACAGCATCGTTATGTGTGTGTTGTTCTGTGATTAGATTATCGGAGCATACCACGCATAATACGATCAAAACTGTTCAATGCCAGATTTTTTTATCCTCACGTGGAAGGTTTAGACCAGATAAAAAATCTCATAAAATTAAAAAAATCCTCATGTGTACCAGGCTTAAAACTCTAAATGGAGGAAAGGGGGTGGTGGACTCCCCGTTCTCCTGTTCAAGCTGAAAATCTACTCTTTGGTTCAAATTTCCAACTTGTAGGAATGGTGTTGTTGATTAAACTTGTTGTCAGAGATGGACTCTTTAACACAATAAACTCATTTTAAGGACAAAGATGACAAACAATTAAAAATTTGAGTTGAAGAACTGGTTCTGAATTCCAGCCAAGAGACTGGAACCACAGCTAAAGGCTTCCAGAACTTCAGATCCAGGATCATGTTTCTGTCTCTTTGTGGAAACCTCCAGCAGAACTGACTGCCATGTGTCGGATTTCCAGCTGAGTCAGTAAACGCCTCTCTGGGTGTACTTTCACTTCCCCTCAGGTCGTCATAGCACAGCTGAATGTCTCTGTAAAATCCTCCATCTGAAGGTAAAACTGAAACTGTTTTTATTAGCTTTGTTTAGCAGACTGAGGGTCTAGAACAATCTAGAGCCAGGACGGAGCAGAAGTGGTCCACTAGAACCACAGAAGAGGACATGGGGGAACAAAGACCAGAGCAATTTGAGACCCAGGAAAGGCTGCTGTGAACGAAAAGACTTAAAGCAGAAGTAAAAAAAATAAAAAATCCATATATATAAAACTTATTCCAGGAGGAGAGAAGCAAAGTGACTGGAAATGAGCAACGAAAACTTGGAAAGTAAGTAATTTAAAAATATTTTTATAATGTTTGATTATCTGAAAAGAGTGTTTATAACAAGAGTGTTTCTATTAATGCTTGAGATGCATGCTTCCTCTTTTTTTTTCTTTTTTATTCAGCTTCTCCTGTCCAGTCTTGTAGCAAACAGAATGATGGTCTGGCTGCTGTGTTGTGCTAAACAAATTTGCTTTGCCAAGGGGAGCTTTATTGGTATAAGGCTTTAAGACAGATGTGCATTAAAGCCCATTAATATGTATGTCTGTTTCCAATGTTGTCACATATTCCATGCGTCTTTTACGTTACAGTGGTTATGAAGTCAGTTTATCCACTAGTGGGCAATGCTGAGTTCAGAGGTCAGTTCTGACGTCCGTTTTAGACACCAGTTGGCGGGGGTTATTCATCACGTTGTTTGCAACACGCACGACACACCACTCAATTCAAAATCTCTCGCCATCTCTACAGTTATGGTCCTTATTGTTGTTGTCTTCTTTTTATTCTTCCTCCTCCTCCTGTTCCTCTTCTGCTCTGGTTTGTTCCTTTCCATTTCAGTTATCCTCAACAATGACCCCATGGTTTCTGGTGGTTTTGCTCTGTTTGGTGTGATGGATCTGTAAGGCCGAAAGCAAACCAATTTACATGTAAATAACGCAGGAGATGGATGAAAGTGTCCATACGTCTATGTATTCGTCTTCTGCATTGAACTTAAATGGGCCTTTAGACGACTGGTATGACGAAGAACGTCACAGACGAGAACCACAGAAACTGGAATCAATTGTAAAACGTGCAGTATGAAGGAAACTGCTGATATGTGGTTGTTATCTGTTATCCCCACTAATCCTCAGGGTTTTTCACTGTGCCTGAGCAAAATGAAGCAGAAAAGTTGGATGAACAATGCTTTTTGATCTCTACAGCCTCCTGTCTGTGTGACTCACCTGAGCCAAAAACATTATGTCCTATGAAGCCTATGATCAGCCTTTCACAAAGTTCAGGTCCAAGTACATGATTAGAATGGAAAAGATTAAACATAAATCCAAAGAAGGGAAATTTATCAGAGGCAGCACAACCTCATGAACCATTTCAAAGATTGAAGTTTTCTCTGAGGCAGTCGATCACGACCGAATCTGTCCGCGATTGGTCAGAAAACACATGTGAAACTTTAAGAGGCTGCTTTGATTGTACTGACTGGACTGTACTCTTGGACAGCAGTAGTGATCTACACAGTATCACTGACGTAGTCACCTGCTACATTGCTACATAATTTTTTGTGTTGAGTCTGTTATCCCCTGTAAGCATGTGAAAATATATGCTAACAACAAGCCGTGGGCAACAGGTGAGGTTAAAGCTGCTATAAATCGGAAAATGTTTGCATTTCTTAGCGGTGATAGAGACCAATTAAAAACTGTTCAGAGGGAGCTAAAAGCGAGCATTAGGGAAGCGAAACAGAAAAATAAGGAAAAGGTTGAGGGTCAGATGTCTAACAGCAGCATTAAAGGTCTATGGAAAGGAATGCGAACTATTGCTGAGTATGGAAACAGTACTGTTAAAGTAAGCAGAGGTGTTGACATCTTAAAGTTCCTCCTTTAAAACAGGATGTGGTTACAACTGCTCTTCATGATAAAGGCTATGAAATGATGAATGCTGTGTTTTTCCATTCTGACTTTCTTACACTACTGATTCATGTAATGTGCATAATCCACATAATAAAAAGGCTGCACTGGGGTTGAGCCTTCAGAGTTGACATCAGATATTCTCTGAGTGCTGAACCACTGTCTCTCCCCATCACGATGTTGATAACCTCAACCTGATTTCTTTGTGTCTTATTTCATACCTATCAAGTACCTCTGGCTTCCCCAGTGCAGCAATGAGGCTAACCAGTTCTTTGCCCGGTTTGATTATGTTAATTATTCTGATTCTCATGAGAACATCAGGTCGACTCTTAGACAGAATTGTTCTGATGACACAAGTCCAGCTATTGTCTTGAGTGTGGATGGTGTCCAACGGCAACAGAAGGGTCTCAATCTAAATTAATCAGCAGGCCCGGATGGTGATCAGCTGTCAGCTATTCTGCACTATATCTTTTCTATGTCCTTGTCTACATCTAAAATCCCAGCAGTATGGAAAACATAATAAATAATTTCAATTCCCAAAAAAAGAAGAAGAAAGATCCCTTGCATTTTGCTTATAGGAAAGGGGTGGGCGTGGACGATGCATTGCTATATATGCTTCACAACATCTACAAGCATTTTGAAACCTCTGCTAGCTCAGTGAGGATACTGTTTTATGATTTTTCCAGCACTTTTAATACTATTCAGCCACATATTTTTGCTAGTAAGCTAATAAATTTTAAACTCCGTAATAAAACTACTGCTTGGATTTTAAATTATCGTCTGTCCCATTCTCAGTATGTCAAACCTGGTAGTAAGCAGTCTGATATTATTTTAACAAATACAGGAGCTCCAAAGGGAACAGTTCTGTGTCCTTTTTTATTTTATCTATACACAGCTGATTACAGGGTCAGTCAGCCATCCGCAAAAGTATTCAGATGATACTTCACTTGTGGGGCTGCTGACCCAAAGTGATGACCATGCCTACAAAAGAGAGGTGGAAGCATTTGTCAGCTGGTGTGATGCAATCTTTTTAAAATTGAATGTAGAGAAAACAAAAGAGCTCATTATTGATTTTAGGAGGAAGAAAGAGGAGCCCTTATTAACTTTTATTAAGGGTCATGAAATAGAGGTGGTTGAATCCTACACATACCTTGGTGTTGTTCTGGACGATTAATAAAATTTTAAAAAGAACACAGAGGTGGTCTTCAGAAAGGCTCAGACAAGACTCTTCTTTCTGAGAGAACTCAGATCTTTATATGTAAGCAGAAACCTTCTTTTAGTGTTTTATCAGGGAATTTTAGCCAGTGCTATTTTCTATGCTGTGTTGTGTTGGGGAAGCAGCGTTTGTTCAGATGACAAAAGCAGAATTAACAAGTTGATTAAAAAAGCTGGGGCTGTGATTGGCATCACCCCTGACTCTCTGGACCTCACCCTGGCAAAAAGAACTGGGTTCAAATTGAAAACAATTTTATTCCTTGAAAACCATCCATGATGTTTTTAATCATCTTAAAAACAAGCTCTTTTAGTGACCGTCTTATGCACCTGTTCTACTGAATGCTTCAGAAGGTCTTTTGTTCCTGTAGCTGTCAGATTTTTTAATGACAACCTGTAGTTTTTTTTTTCTATATTTGCAATAGCAGTATCCTGCTAAAAAAGCAAACGATCAAAAACGGAATAAAACAAGGATCAATATTGGAGAATCTTTTAAAAGGAGAAGTCTAAGAGACCAAATTAATTTCAAGATGGATGCAGAGCTGGCAAAGTAGGTAAGTACCAGAATTTTATTTAAATTAACCAAAAAGTCAAATTTATTTCTGTATGGCTATTTTACTGGAGTAAATTGGTGGCCTGTTTACAACAACAAATGCAATGATGTTTGGGCCATGTGAATGGTGTGTTTGTCCTTATAAACATATGAAATTACTATGAAATTAATTTATTAAGTGAGACTAAGGAAAAACAGCAGTTGAATGTTATTTGTTGGTTAATATAGTGTTTGTTTACACGCTTTTTTATGCTAACGTAAATTAGCATTTGAAATTAGCGCTAACATTGCACAGCATAGCAACTTACTGTGTGTGTGAATCATCTTCGCTCGTCATCATGATGTTTGCTGGTGCTATGTTCTCCGTCCTTCATAGACAGTATATAAAAGAACCGTCCTCTCACAAACCAGCAGCCTGCGTGAAACTCTGGGGGGTGGTTAGAACGCTCTCCGAATATTTCTTTTTTGACTGAAGTTCTGATTTGAAACACTAGGTGTCAATGCTACTTATTTCGCCTTTAAAACGTATTAAAATGCTGTAAAAATCAGGGTGCACTTACAATTTTTTGCTTATGCAGCTAAATTAAAAAGTTTGGTGCACCAGTGCAACCATTGCTCAAAGTTAGTCTGGAGCCCTGCATTTGTAATTTAAACTTGGCTTCCATCTCTCTCTGTGAACCTGGTCTGTACCACTACATCCCTGTCTTCTAAGAGACCCTTCCTTCTTTCTATATTGGTATAATCCTAGCCTTTCATCATATGGAACTGACCACATGGTGGACCCATGAAAACAAAGTCCTGCCTCTTCTAAAGATTTGCCTCCCTTAGGCAGGAACCAATTCTTCTGGTTCACTCATTCAAGAATCAGTTCTTAGAGCCGGCTCGTCCATAAACGACACATCATCAACATCAGAGAAAATACATTTTAGACCAGGGCTACTCAATTCGGTGCTACGAGGGCCGCAATCCAGCAGGTTTTCCATGTATTCCTGTACCAACACACCTGAGTCAAATTAATGAGTTATTGT
>JBAFTB010000023.1:9403344-9420006 GCA_037177355.1 Melanotaenia trifasciata
GATGCCCTCAGCTGCTTAACCAACCAGAAAATTATCAGACAGGTTTAACTGATTTCATGCCAGGCCCAATAAAAAAAAGTGTTCCTTTAATTTTTGTGAGCAGTGTAAGATGGTGAATAAGTTCGGGTTGGACTGGGGATGTGTTTTGGCTGTGATGTCAATCAGAGAATAATTTGCAGGAACAGAGTGTGAGTTCAATATTCATGGAAAAGAGTTGTGATCCTGTTTGATTTGGATGAACGCCATCTGATTTAAAGATGTATGGTCTATTGTAGAAGGATGAGAAGTTGTCGACATATGGAATGCTGATGGAGTTGCAGAAACCTTTGAGCCAGATATGGAGCTGCTGGAGACGATTGAATGTGACATCTCCAAAATGGGGGGAGGGCAGTGGTGCGGAAATTATGCATTGTTTGTTTAAATGTTTAATGCTGTGGATGAGGTGGATGAAGTGTTTTTTAAGGGTCTCTGACTGCTGTAGTTTCATGTCATTTGTACCAGTATGGACAATAAATATGAAAACAGAAGGGTGTTGATGGGAGAGCATGTAGGTAGAGTCAGTGATGTCCTTAACGAGTGCACCTGGATAACAGAATGTGCAGCACCTGTTGACTTGAATATGCCTGACCAAAGATGATCCCACAATGAAAGCGTCTGGGCTTTGAGCATTTGACCCGGTTTTGACAACTGACATTCCAGTCAGCAACCGAAGGCGACTTTCTGAAGGCCCCCACAGCAACGGCAGTAAAGGAGGACGTAGTCTCTGGGGTGGAGGCTCTGGCTGCAGGCACTGGAGGAGAGGAGCAGGCGGTCGTCGCGGTGGATATCCCCGCTGCAGGGGATGCAGAAGAGGCAGGCGCAGCCGAGGAGGAAGCAGTATTCGCCACGGAGGTTCTTGCTGTAGGCGCCACGGAAGAGGAGCCGGCAGCCCTCCTGGTGGAGATCTCTGCAGTGGGCGCAGAGGAAAACGTGCTTGTAGTCCCTGCAGATGAACATTCCTGGGCAGAGCGATGCCGTGTTCCAGAGTGTTTACTCACTGCGTCTCTGAGGAGCTGCCAACACTTTGCTGAAGATGACCTCCGGCAGCGCCGGGACTCCCCATTAGTGTGAGCGTGGACAGAAGCAGTAGCTGGTCGCTTGCCGCTCAGCACCAAGTCCCCACCTTGGGCGGCCTCCGGATCACAGCTGGACGACATAGTGGTTAACTATAAGGTACTGATAAGGCATTAAAGCGGATTGACCAAGCAAGGTTGCCACAGTCTGAGGCCCTCTTCCTCTGGCAAACAACTTCGGACCAGAACAGGCTTTTGGGTGTTGAGCTCACAGGCCGAGGCGATGTACTCTGATCCCAGGGTACCATGTCCTGGAGAGCCGCCTTCAGTGAGGCAATATGCATTGAGCGTTCCTGGTGGGCCAAGTCCAGCAAGCTATCAAGCAGTCCGTTCTTGGACCTGAGTTCTTTAGAGAGTTTACGGATGTCCTCTTTGAGGTTAGTGATCTGCCTGTGAGTGTTAGAATGTTTAAGGTCGTCCGCAGTAGACAGCGACAGAGGCATTTTGTCTCTACCAGTGTCTAGAGACAAGTGTTCCAGGAGTAAAATTTTAAAACGCCTTCAATAAAAGCTATAGTACGGGGAAAAATAATTAAAAGCTGTAAAGAATCGTAAAAAACAATGGAAAAAATATCAAATACTGTCAGAGCCTCTCACCGGTAGTACGGAAAACGCCACGCATCATCTACTTTGTGCTATTGTGCCCACCAGCACCCACAAACTTGGAAGCTCTCCACTTACGTCCCATCCTAAACTCAATCCCAGTCTGGACAACCTTTATGTCACTGGACTCCCAGTATTGAAGCAGCTCCCTCGACCGAATGACCTCACTCAGGCTGCTGATAGGGAGCTTCAGCTTGTTGGTCTGCAAGTATAGGGCGATGCAACTCAGGTTTCATGGCATCCCCAGCCACCTGCAGAGAAACCTGCTGACCCTCATTTCGAAGCCTTCCACTGTTGAAATGGGAACTTTGTAGACCAAGAGGGGCCAAAGGATCCGAGGAAGGATACCATGCTGATACATCCAGGCTTTGAACTTGCCAGGGAGGCCAGACTAGTCCACCATAGCTACCCAGGTCTCCAGCGCTTGGTTGGTTGCTTGTGTGGTCTGCGTCTCTCAGGCTGCAGTTGAACACCTTTCCCAGACACTTCACCGGTTCCTCTGTGAGTGATGGCATCTTGGTGGTGCTGAGTGAGAAGCAGGCCTGTCATTTTCCCTTTCTTCAGCACAAGAAACCTTGATTTACCTCTTTCAAGCCCAGGAGATCCAACTCACTGTAAGGTCATCCATGGAGGCTCAAATGGGTGGATGTCAGACTCTAGACTTGGTGAGGGACCCTCTACACTGGACTTCCACAGACTTCACCAACATGTTCATGGCGAGTGCAAAGAGGATGACCAAGATCATACATCCGGTGATAATCCCCTTTTGAGTTTGTGCTAGTTGGAAGTTGTTCATCCAGAAGAGACTCTCAGGCTGAAGTTGGCGTAGTAGTCTGGGACAAGGTCTCTGAACTTCTTTGGGAAGTAACATTACTAAAGGTATATGCTCTCCCAAGGAGCAACAAATTATTTTTTAAGAAACAATTTGAATTGATAGCATTGGGAAACACAGGGAGTTATCATTTTTGGAGGTGACATTAATGTACAACTACAATCTAAACTAGATACTTCCAACTGGTGTCAAAGCCCAAATGGCATTATGATCCAGCGGATAAAACTGGGTTTGACTGATGTGTGGAGACAGTCTCATCCAGGTGAAAAACAATTTACTTATTACTCCCCATGCCACTCAGTATATACTCGAATTGGTTACCTATTTATGTATAAATCAGACTGGCATGGGGTCAGGGACTGTAAAATAAGGACTAGGGGCTTATCTGATCATTTGAGTGTTTACTTAACTTTGCACTTAACAGAACAACAGAAAAAATGTGCGTTGGAGACTTAACACCAGCATTCTAAATGAAAACTTCAATACAGACATAGATCCAACAGGAATTTTATACATATTTACAAAATAATGATGATGGAGAAATCTTAATCACTTAATGGGATGTAGTGAAAACTGTCATTAGAGATGTCATTAAAATTATTGCCCTCATGGCTTATCGGAAAAGGGATAAACAGAAAAGACTTAATGAACTGCAAAAGGAACTGAAGTCTTTAGACATTAGACACACTGATCAAAATTATCCCCAGAAATTAATTAGAATAAACAAAATTAAACAAGACATAAATGTTATATATGACGAGGAAACTGAAAGAAAACTTAAATTTACCTAACAATGGTATTATAAGATGGGGTCTAGGACAATGAAACTTCTTTCCTGGATGGTATAAAAGAAACAGGAAAAGAATATGATTTATAAAATTAGGAACCCTGATTTGTGAAAAATTTGCAGTAAACCAGAAAATATTCAACAGGCATAAAAAGACCTGTATGCCCAACCTGCTATAGCAGATACTACAAAAATAAAGATTGTTCTACTGGTATCTTATCCACAAGTTCTTTATTCTGTTGATCTCCTATAGATGGTAGGTCTTGTTGCAAAATATCTATCTGAAAAGAAAGAAAACAAAGAAATTAAATCTGACAATTATCAGGTGGTGGAAGTATAAACCTCAAAAGATTACAGTGCACATGAAACAAAAAATGGGAGAGGGAATCAGAAACACAAAGAGGAGACCGGGATGGAGATATGTGATACTCAAGTAATCACTGCAAACTTAAGATCATTAAATAAGTTCGGCTGGGAAAATGTAGTGACATTTTTTTTATCACTCTTAAAATAACAGCTACGCAAACAGGCATACAGAGTCGGAGCCTCTGTTGGAGAAAATTTGGTACCACCATGGCTAATCATTGCCATGTCTTCTGGGCCTGCCCAAAAATTCAACCACACTCGGTGGGAGTTGCTAATGAGATAAACAAAATAATGGGAGTGGAACTAGATTACTCTTTTGTTACTTTATATCTTGGCAAGAAACCTAAAACATTCTTACATTAGGACAATTACTCATTGAAGATGCTTTTGGCAAGTAGCAGGAAAGCAATAACCCAAAAGGGGATGCAGGTTGACCCTCCAACACTGGTCCAGTGGCATGGGATAGTGAAAGAAATCTATGGTATGGCGAGACTTACATTGGCTTAAGACTCGAGTTGGAGAAATGTACAGAATATTGGGAAAAATTAATTGTGTATGCATTCTGTTCAGAATAATATGATACTGTATCATGATACTTAGAGATAATTGTATTGTCATTTTCAATGCAACTCACATATTAACCTCATGTTCCTATATTTGAAATAAATGTTTGAAAAAATGTATTTTGTCAAGTGTCAAGAGTTGTGCCGAATGATGTTATGATAATGTTTGTTCACTAGATGGAGCTCTGACTCTATTCAGTCCTCAGTTCTCACTGCTCTCAGTAACTACAGCAGTAGCTAGAGCCAGACAGCACTACAAGGGTGAGCAGAGAGGAGCTTAACGACAGGTACATTTATACAGACATTATAAAATTAAGTATGACTCGGCATGTCTCCAGTTTCAGTTTAACTTTGTTATCTGTCATGATAGTGACACGTGCTTTTTTGGTTCGGTCATGCTTTTTATTTAAGTTGCATTGCTAAAGTTGTGCTAACCTAGCTTAAGTTTGTTAGCAATCGCATGGCTATGGTTATACATAGTGTTAGCTAACAGCCTCAAAACCAGTAAGTAATTGCAGAAATAGCATAAATGTACACAATATTACAGAGTGCAGAATGCGCGTTCATCACTCCATCAGCGGCGTGTTGAGACACATTTAAGAAGAAGCAATTTGAAGCATAACAAGTTAGGTGAACACCTATAACAAATATTAATCACATCATTTCCATGATGGCTCAGGAGGGGAAAAGAGAGAAGAAACAGATTTTGTTAGAATGTCAGACTGAGATCCTGATGGCCCACATAGGAAAATGTAAAAAATGTTTAATTGGTGAGCACGGCGTGGGCATTACTTGTGTCAGAAAGGGAAAATACTGGCAACAGGTGGCAGGTGCTGTCATCGCAGTGTCAGAAGGCAAGACACTGCAGAGGAATCAGATGTTGTGGCTGGATATCTTAGTCAGTAGAGCATCCATCTGCCATGTGGGAGATCAAAGTTCGAATCCCACAGGGCTGAACAGGAACACCTTCTAGTTGGGGCCTTAGACAAGACACTACAGCCTACAGTAAATTGTTTTGGAGAAAAGTGTCTGCTAAATGACAGTAATGATGCCGGTAATGTAGTCTTTTGTTTTCATGTATAAAATAAATATGTTCAGATACATTTGAGATTGGTAGCAGTTTATTTAGTGTTAAATAATATTTGTTTATAGTTCCTGAGTGTTCCAACTGGGTCGATGGTGCTGCAGATTAGAGAAGGTAAGGCAGCCGTGTCCTAAGAGGAAGTCCTGCAGGTGCAGAGGGACACGATCAGAGCTCTTAACAATGTGGCAAAGGAGTTGCAGGACATGAAGACTGTCTTGATGGAAACTGGGACAACAAATTAAAGAGCATTGTGTAAGAACAGATTAAAAGGTAATCCACCTCTTGCGTGTTTCATAAATGTTGCATCAATTCTAGACACTCCAACCTCCATTCTGCGTCCCACTCTGCTGTGCCTTAGAATGAATGACCAAAGCTTGCTTCTCGCATTTTTTTTTACTGACTGGTAAATCTTGGCAGCAGACTCTCCACCTAATCATTTGCTTGATTTTATTCTGTACCATTGGTGTTGCAGTTTCCTGTTTTCCCAGATTTTGTGTGTACACCATGGCCAAAGTTTCAGTGGAGGTAGAACATTCTCCCACCAAGTTTTGTTTTTATAAATTCCAAAGGTTGACTATATTTGGCATATGCCGGTTTTTGTACCTACGCCAGCTTTGTAATTCAGGCCCCGATCTGAAGTCAGCCCCACCAATCAACCTAACAGATTAGTTCTTGAGGTAAACGATGTACTTTGTTGTATGAATAAAATGTTCTGTCACTGGTTCTGTGGAAATTCTCAGCCACCATGGTCAATCCTTGATCACTCATGATGTCTTTGAGCATTAAAATCCACATCAACACGATAACAAGTCGTTTTCTTTACAGGTGGTCCTTCTGTCTGCATCCACCATGAGGGATGATTATTTTGTCACATATATCATTTGTGTTTTTCTTTGCAAATTTCTCTCCAGGCTGAGTGTTTGTGGTCTCTCAGAGACAAGCTGTGGACCTCTGTCCTCAGTTCTCAGCTCCCAGTCCTCCAGGCTGACAGAACTGGACCTGAGTAACAACGACCTGCAAGACTCAGGAGTGAAGAAGCTGTGTGATGGACTGAAGAGTCTGAACTGCAAACTGGAAACTCTCAGGTCAGGATTCATCAAACTAGGGGTTTAAATTATTTTTTTATTAATGCTCAATAAAAAAAACCTGTGGTAAGTATTTTTATAATTGTCTCTAATTTAGGCCTTGCACACCACATGCAAATACCAGAACCAGTGACTGGTCACACATCCTCTTAGTACATATAAAATCTTGGTTCAGGTTCTGTGATAAGTTTAAAGTGCTTTACAACCAGAACTTTTCAGATACACTCAAATAAATAATTGGATGAATTATAGGGCTTTTTTTCTGTTTACAACTGTGGGTTGAATATTCATGCAAAGTTGTAAAAGGCTATATAAGTAGCATTGACACCTAGTGTTTCAAATTAGAAAAACACAAAGCATGTTCGAATTCTTCCTCTGCCCCCCCCTTCCCCCTTGGAGGGTGTTGTGCAGGTTGCTGGTTTGTGGGAGGACGGCTCTTTTATATACAGTCTATGAAGGACAGAGAACATAGCACTAGCAAACATCATGATGACGAGCAAAGATGATTCACACACAGTAAGTTGCTATGCATTGCAATGCTAGCGCTAATTTCATGCGCTAATTTACGTTAGCATAAAAGAGAGTGTAAACAAAAGCTACATTAATCAACAAATGCCACACAGCAGCAGTTTTCCCTTAGTCTCACTTAATGAATTAATTTGATAGTAATTTCATAAGTTTATAAGGACAAAGACACTATAAACTTGGCCACAACATGATTACATTGTTATTGTAAAATAATAGGCCACCAATTTACTCCACTAATATATCCATACAGTCACACAAATTAAGGAGTGCCGAGAAATAAATTTGAACAAAATCTATGTAAATCAAGATAAACTTTTTGGTTAATTTAAGCAAAATTCTGGTGCTTACCTGTTGAGGAGAAACTTGGATGCTCATTTTCATACGTTGCCATGGACAAGAAATAATCACAATAATTTCTAGTCAAACTAATTTATTTTAATAGGGTTAAATGATGAACATTTCCTTATTTAATTTGAATTAACAGTTACCCTTTAATGCATAGTGTCCAGAAGAGTGGAACCTATTTAAAAGCTTTTGCAGTTTTCTAGTATATGCATGGGTGAGGATAGTAAATTTGTACAAGGCATACATGGATCGCCATAACCAAGTAGCCAGCATAGTTTACAGAAACATCTGCACATAATAAGGACTGGAGACCCCTAGGTCAAAATAGGAAACACCTCCCAAGGTGTTGGAGAATTAAAGGCTAAGATCCTGTGGGAATTCCAGATACAGACAGACAAAATGGTGGTGGCCAACCAACCAGTCATTGTGATGATGGATAAGCAACAAAGGACAGGCATAGTGATGGATGTAGCCATCCCCAACGATGGAAATATCAGGAAAAAGGAATACGAGGACTCAAGAACCAAGGACTCAAGGAAGAGCATGAGAAAGCCTGGAAGGCGAAGGCAACAGTAGTACCAATGATCGTCAGAGCACTGGGGGCCATGTCCCCCACACTGGAGCAGGGGCTCCAACACATGCCTGGAGAAACATCGGATAACTCCATGCAGAAGAGAGTTGTAATAATCATGGAATCTTTTTAATCTTGCTGGACCTGATTTGATGGGCCAGAAAAATAAGCAAAAAAAAAAAAAAAGCAAAACGGAAAGCGAGACTTGGCAGGATCAACATGGCACGCTACTTAAAGCAGACAAACGCCCCAGCTAACAGAGAAAAATAAAAAATAATAATAAATAATTTAAAAAAAGGTTTGATATTCCAAACCACACCAACCTGGTCACTCTGGATCATCTCACCAGCCCGATGGATTTCATTGAAGAAAACCTCCAGCAGATAGTAATGGGCAAGTCCAACAATGCTCCGGCGACGGCCTCCAAAACCAGCTCTAGTGAAGTGACCAGTCCAGTTTCTCCAACCAGCAGCAATACGACAGATATCTTAATTTCCATCAACAGCAAGCTATCCAGTCTCGATGTCCGGCTCTCCCTGCTGGAAGTTCTTCACCGTGAGCTGATAAATTTAGTAACACTGTAAACCATTAAAATCCACAAACACTGTTCAACAATATAGAGAAGATTTTGGACTTTGCAATATATGGCAGTCTTATCACCCTAATATCAGAGAGTACACCTTTTTTCCTCAGTTCACATTCATACTTTAAGCTAGATTATTTTCTGGTTAGCAGCTCTTTGATGAGTGAGATTTCAGAGACCCAGATTCACCCCATCACTATCAGCGACCATGCACCAGTTTCCTTCACTTTGAGGCACATGAGAATCACACCACCTACTAAAACCTGGAGATTTAATACATTGTTGCTTAAAGAGCATGACTTCACAAAAGAATGGGCTATATACTTACAAAACAATGACAAACCAGGAGTCTCACCATGTGTTCTGTGGAAAGCAGATAAGGCAGTAACGCGAGCCAAAAAAGAAAGAAAACTCAAATATATTAGAATAAGAACTAAGAATTAAACCATTACAAGACACCTACAGTGCTTCACCAGATGAACCAACGATGAAACAAATAAGGAAATAAGGAAGGCTAGACTTGAATTAAATGAAATAGTTAACAAGAGAACAGAATTTCTGATGCAAAGATTATGCTTGGAGATGTTTAAACACAGTAATAAATCTGGAAGATTCTTAGCTAATCAGTTAAAAATAAATAACAAAAAATCTACCATGTCAGCTGTTAAAGATTCAATAGGTAATCTTACGCATGACCCAGATGCAATAAACAACATCTTTAGAGATTTTTTTAAAACTCTATACATCACAATTAGATCCATCAGACAACGATATCCATCATTTTCTTAACAATATAGATCTTCCAGGTTTACAGCAGGAACAAGTCATGGCCTTAGTCTCCCCTCTTAGTGGAAGAGTACCTGAAGCCCTTAAACATATGCCCTGTAAAAAAGCCCCAGGTCCGGATGGCTTCCAAGCAGAGTTCTATAAAGAATTCTGGCCCCTACATTTTTCAAAATGGTGACACAAATAAAGGAAAATGGTTAATTACCCCCAAACATAAACTCTGCCACCATTACTGTACTATTAAAACCAGATAAAGACTCCACAATACCATCTAGCTACAGACCCATATCCCTGATAAATGCGGACCTTAAAATAATCTGCAAATCATTAGCTGGAAGGTTAGAGAAAGTAACTCCTCTCATTATACACCCTGATCAAACAGGCTTTACAAAGGGCAGATATTCCTCCGTTAACATGCAGAGACTAATTAATATAATAGATTATTCTACCATCAATAACCTGGAAACAACAATAGTTTCTTTAGATGCAGAGAAAGCTTTGGATCGTGTTAACTGGAAATATTTACTAGCTGCTTTAAACAGATATGGCTTTGGACCACCTTTCAGTAACGGGATTAAAATCTTATACAGTTCTTCTAATGCCAGTGTCAGGACAAATGATCAAACCTCTCCAAGTTTTAATCTACGAAGGGGTACCAGACAAGGTTGTCCACTATCCCCCTCACTTTTTGCTATATTTATTGAACTGCTAGCCACTAGATTAGACAAAAATCAAGTTATTGAGGGCATTCAGTCCAAAAATATATTTCATAAAATAAGTCTTTATGCTGATGACATTTTACTATTCTTCCAGAACTCACAAACCTCTCTATCTGAAACCATCTCACTTATTAATAAATTCTCATCACTCTCGGACTACGCCATTAACTAGTCTAAGAGCACAGTTCAGTCATTTGGTTTAAATCGCTAGAATCACACATCTCCCAATTTCTCTGGAAAAATAAACCACCACGGATCAGTTTAAAAACTTTACAGAAGGCGAAAGATAGGTGAGGATTAGACCTGCCTAACTTTCAACATTACTTCTTAGCTGATAGGTTGCAATATGTCCTAAATGGCTTAAACCTAGTCCACTAGATGATCTGTGGATAGATAAGAAACAAACACAATCTGGAAATTTCTAATCTTCAGTTTTTTTCAGCCTTAGTATAAAGTGCTTCAGAAGTGTCAACATGAGCACTTCTGACAACCTCAATAATACCATGTAAAGTCACACGCATCTGGAACAATCCTGACATTCTACTAAACAAAATATGCTAAATTTTAGCAGTGGATTACCAAAGGAATTAAATACTTTGAACATATTATCCATAACAGAAACACTTTATCTTTTGATACACTATCATCACAATATGGGATTAACAGCAACAGATTCTTAGAATATCAACAACTCAAAATCACTGAACAGAGCTGGAACTTCCTCCAATGGTAGCAGATTTTATGGACCTCAAACTTACTTTAAAAAATATACAGATTAATGTCAAAAATAGATGATTCTATTCAGAGTCTATATATTTTTAATAATAGCTTTGGGGCAAGGAGATTCAACGACCCTGAGAGGTAGCTGCTAGTTTAATTGATTAATGGTATATCTTCACATATAATAGATTTATGCTGGTGATATTCTAAAACTTTTGTGCTGCTGAAGTATATTATTGTGTATATCGTGAAGTGAGAATATTAAATGACAATAAGTTTCCACTTTTTATTATATGTTCTGTTTTATTCCTTTATTTTTCCATTGGGTGAAGTTAATCAGCTTTTTGTTTTGCAGGTTGTCAGGTTTGTTCCAGATAGGTGTAAGCTTACATGGAAAAAGTGAAGAATTGGTTATTTTTAGAAATTCCCACCAAGTCATTAATGAGGAACTGATTTTGATGCTTTTAAAACACTTATGTGGTTTGATGGCTGAATTGATGAATGGCAGGTCAGAAATCACTAGATCCTCACAGAATGCTCACAGTACATCTAACCACTTCTGCTAGATTTAAGCCTTTTGAAGATATATTGCAAGTGTTTAGCTACGAAATAGTGATTAAAGTTGGGTAGCTCCAATCCACCTCTGTCTTTAGTCTGTTGTAAATTTTTTAGGTATTTTTTTTATATGTGATGCCTTGTTTTTCCATAGAAACTTGGATATATGTGAGTCTAGTGACTTAAACCAGCTGGAGGATGGTTTAGTGGGTATCACTGAAAACAGGTAATTGACTTTAGGTAGAACCATCATTTTTATTGTGGCAACCCACTCCATGAGTGATATGGGTAAGCGCCTCCACCGTGAGAGATCATCCTCTGTTGTTATAACAAGCTGGACATAATTTAGCTTTGTTAGTTCTGATGACCTGGGGAAATATTTATTCCTAAATATCTAATATTTCCAGGCTGCATTGTAGTATTTGGTAGGTTTTGTAGGTCACAGTTATGGGCATAACTATAGTCTGTAGTAGACCAGTTAATAGAGTAGTCAGATATTGATGAGAATGTGTTAATGGGCTTGATTATCTGGAGGAGAGATGTTGGTGAGTTCTGGAGGGATTCCTTTAATCTCTTTATTTTGTCTTATGGCAGCAGGTAGGGGTTAAATAAAAATAGCAAAAAGTGAGGGAGAAAGGGGGCAGCCCTGCCTGGTGGCTCTCTGTAAATGGAAACATGAGAAGTATGATCATTGGTCTTCACACATGCATTTGGGTTTTTGTATAATATTTTTATCCAGTCTATGAAAGATGACACAAACCCGAAATTTGTTTAATTTTGCAAATAAAAATTTCCATTTTACTTGGTCAAATGCTTTTTCTGCATCTAAGAAAATGATGTTCCAGATGTAGAGTAGAAAAATCTATTATGTTAATTAATCTGTGCATATTAGTAGACAAATTCCTAATGCCTGTTTGGTCAGGGTTTATTATTAGACGGGTTATTTTTTATTGTTCTGGCCAGAGCTTTGCTGATTATTTTAAGATCTACATTTGTTAATGAAACTGGACAGTAACTGGATGGAAATGCCGGGTCTTTTCCTGGTTTTAATAGTAGAGTAATATTAGCTAGGTTCGTATTTAAAGGTATTTTTTGTTTTTCCTTTATTTCTAATATCTCATTGTAGAAAGTGGGTACCAGCATTGTCCACAGTTCATTGCAGAATTCTGCTGGATAATCATCTGGACCTGAGGCTTTATTGTTATTGTTATATGCTGGAGAGCTTCATGGCCATTTTATTTTCAAGTTTTAATTTTTTTAGATTGATGTTATTAAGAAATTGGTCAATTTTCTCATCTGTTGTGTTTAGTTATGATTCATTTAAAGTTTTAAAGCTTTCTATAAAAGTGTTATTTTTATTGTCAGGGTCCTTCTGGTTCAGAGGAGATCATTGTTTTCTCCTTGTTTGGTTTTATTGGTTAGCCAGGAACTTTCTAGATTTATTTCCATGTTCAAAGTTCTCCAAACGAAGTTTTTGCACCAAGAATTGTCTTTGTATCTTTTATTTTGTTAAGTTCAAGTTTAGCTTTCCTTAGAGCATTGAGTATGTGTTCTTCTGGGGAGACATGGTAAGCATTGTCTAGGGATTTAATTCTAACTCTAATCTAAATTTCCTTGTTTTTCTTATGGGAAGAGAAGGAAATTATTTGTTGTTGTTTTCTAGATATAAGGACCATTCTCTTTTAAAGTAGCTGATAAACCCAGGATCTTTAAGTAATGATGTATTAAATCTCCAGTATTTAGTTGCTGGTTTATTCTTTTTTCTCAGAGTGAATGATACTGGTGTGCGATCACTAATGGAAATAGGATGGATTTAGATTTCTGACATGTCACTCATCAGCCGGCTGCTAGGCTAGAAATAATCTAATCTATAATGGGAAAGGTGAACTGAAGAGAAGAAGGTGCATTCTCTTGGTGTGGGATGGTGAGAGCACCAAGCATCACAAATACCAAAATCGTTCATGTTCAATGACTTCCTGTGGTACTGTATTTGTCCAATATAATGTTAAAATCACCTGCTATAATTAGTGTGTTATCTGAGTGGCCATAGAGTGAGGTGAAGAGGGAGTGAAAAGAGGGGTCATCATTTGGACCATATATATTTGCAAGACATAACATTTTGAATAGATTTTGTAACTATTATAAATCTGCCTTCTGGATCTGTGATTGTATTCTCAAATAAATAAAAGCAATATTTCTAACATTTCGATAAAGTGCAAATGCAATTTGCAGGTGTTTCTAATGAATGGTGTTTAGCACATTAGCCGTTATGCTCGTAAAATCTCGTCCTATGAGACTCCATTTTGAGGAGGATAGAGATTTCTACATCTTTGTAAAACTCTTGCATTTCATTGTTGTTTGCTATCGAGGATTTTAATTATTTGTAAAAAGATTTCCTTCTCCTGCGTCTTACTCAGCCATCTCTATTTGAAATGAACTACGTCACGTCCTGTGAAGTGTAAATGCGAGAAAAGTGTTTCCATTACACTGTTGCAATATACTTCTACATCAACACGTCTGAAAAACCACCTCAAGAGAGCGTAGAAACTTTTAGCGATATTTGATTTTTTTCGAAGTGTAGGTGTTTCCATTACCTTATTTTTATTGCGATATTTAGCTTTTGCACAATTCTAGGGGTAATGGAAAAGCACCTAATGTTTAACCTTCTATTAATAAGAGTTGCTACTCCTTTTTGCCTAGTTATAACATCTGAGTACATATGTGGAAACTGAGCTGTTGAAAGAAGATGTATTGTTGAGTTTCATAAATCAGTTTCATCAAGGAGGACAATGTATGCGCTTAATTTTCTGCATCTGATTGAAAATCTTTAACCTCTTTTTTCGTGTACCAGCTTCACAGACATTCCAAGTAACACACTTCAAAGTGTCCCACGTCCGACATATAAAAAGAGAGCTACATGTATTTTATTGAGGCATGCGTGTGTGCATCCCACTTCCTCTCTATGTGCATGTGTGTCTGCCAGCTGAGTGTGCAACATGGACATACACAACATATTAAACATATTAACTGTTGCATGTGCACTTGCACTGTTCCCTTCCTTATTGCACGTGCGCATTTGTGTGAATCATGCAAAGTGCTAATGTGTGCTAGCAAGCTGGGCCTGATGTTCAAGCGTGTGAGTGCGCTGTGAGTTGCATTAGTATAATGACAGGTGGGATTACCGTTTACTGTGAAAAGGTCAGAGAGAAGTGAAAAAAGCGACAGTGCCAAGAAAAAAAACAAAAAAAAAACAAAGGAAAAAAATAATAAAAAAAAACACATCTGTGGTGAGAGCAATGTTGTGGAGACAGGCAGTGAATTTACTGTTAACTAAATTGGCAGTTTATGGCAGTTTTATGTATTGACACAATCTTGTAAGAATATGGGAAAATTAAAGCACATACAGTAGAGCCACAGAGTGATGTCCAGGTCGCAGTACAGCTGTCCATTAATAAATATTTTATCCACCGCGATGACAGCGCGAGTGCCCTTGGCAGTGGATTTCCTCCTGATGGGAAACAGGCCTCTTCGTCGGTCTAGCATCTCCCTCGGATATTGGTCGTTTACTCTGAAGTTCATTCCCTTCAGTTTGCGGCCCTGGTTCTTCACCTGCTCCTTCTCTCTGAAGCTGACGAACTTGGCTACAATGGGTCTTGGTCTGCTGGTCTTGGGTTTCCTCCCACCCAGACGATGTACTCTGTGAAAGAAGATGTTTTTCATTGTTTCCTCCGGAAGCTTCGGGTGAGTTTGGAAGAAATTTTTCATCAAGGTCTTGGGGTCCTCCTCCGTTTGCACTAGAATCCCTGCAAACACAGGATTCTCTCTCATGCTCCGCAACTGCAGCTTGATCACCATTTCTTTGATCTTCTTTTTTCCTCAGAGAGTCGGGTCAACCCGTCACTGAGGGATTTTACAGACTTTCTGAGGCTGGCATTCTCCGCAGCAAGGGTTTCTGCCTGCTTCTGGCTGAATTTCATTTACTCACGTAGCGCTTGAAATTTTTTGTGTAGAATCACCATCAGACTCAAGGGTGCATCCAAACTATATAGATAAGTTTCTTATCTATGGAGATAAGAATGTCTGAGTCATTTCCAGGTGGTGAAATAGCTCCTGGTGAATCTTCATTTCACTGTCTATTGGCCTTGGACGAAGTGGATGGGGTAGATGTGTTATTTGGCTTTCCCTTGACGATTCTGTCATAGCACCGATCTATAAAATCTGTCAGGCTGGGCATATCCTCCACACTGTGCTCCAGAATGTACCTAAGAGATGTTTTTTTTTCCTACTTTCAAGATTGTTTTTATTAGAATGGCGAAAACACAAATAAATGAAATGTTTGAGCTCCCTGGTTTAATCTGCTGTCTCACCTGAACTACCTACAACATCAGCGTCACTTACCTGCCCTACCACCTAACTGTCAGTAATTTATTTCTATCAAACCATCATTTTACTTTCTTCATTTCCTGTGTGAATTTTTCCCAGAACCTGCTGCAAGTCTTCTCTAGTACATAAAATATTGGTATCATCTGCGAATAGAATTAGTTTCTAATTGGGGATTTTTGCCCCACTTTTCCTGGACATGCTCCTGCCTGGCCCCCTATCACAACTTTTCTAGACTTGCCCCTGCATAGCTGAAGTATAAACCCTGTCAACCACCATCCAGCTACTGTGTTAGAAAAGGCCCTGTCAAAAAAAAAAAAGAAAAAAAAAAAACTTTGGGGAAAATATGTGAGGGTGTGACCCATGAACACTTCCCTCCTTCTCAGCTGAACAATCAATTAAAGAGAGAAATGCTAATCTGCTGATCACCGACAGCCGTTGCTGCAAAGAGTCGACCAAAGATCGACTAGAGCAGAAACGTTGCAAAATGCAGCTGGACTGTTGCAAGTTTCAAAAAGAATGCTGGAAAAGTGTGGGTGTGGAACTTTCTCACTGGGAAAACAGTGTGTGTTAAAACACCCCTGTTTTCCATGGAGGCAACATCGATGACATGCTGTGTTTATTCTGAAGTCCATCCATAGAGCCACCCGGCTGATGTCTTCCATTGTTCTTTTCCAGGTCCCACCGTCATGATAGAGACATGATGAATGTATGGAGCTTGTCATGCCACGCATGCATTAATTGAGTCAGCCTCTCTCTAACTTCACCAGGCTGAATAAAGGAGGATTGATGCTTTTAAAAAGATACAAACATGATCGGTAGAAACCTAAAATTTGACATTTGTCACAAACAGAGTCATGAATCATAAACTTGGAACAAATGAAGACACAAAGCCAATAATGTCAGACAGGTCCAGTTTTTCTGAACATCTGATGACATTCAGCTTTAGTTTCACAGCATTTCTCTAAGAGTTTCTGTCATACGTGTTGTTTTCTGCAGCCTGTCAGGATGTCTGATCACAGAGGAAGGCTGTGCTTCTCTGGC
>JBAFTB010000023.1:9456105-9468781 GCA_037177355.1 Melanotaenia trifasciata
CAAGAGGAGCCTTACCCATAGGCCTCCCCTTGGCAGAGCAAATTTGTTCAGCACAATACAGCAACCAGATTATCATTCTGCTTGCTATGATGCTGCACAGGACAAGTTAAAAAAAAAAAAAAAAGTGTTGTGGTCCACAGTGTCAAAAGCTGCTGTTAAATCTAATAAAATAAGAATCATATGTTCACCAGAGTCATTTGTTAAGAGGATGTCGTTAAACACTCTTAGCAAAGCTGTCTCGGTGCTGTGCAGAGTTTTAAAACCAGACTGGAACACCTCCAGGACATCATGATCATCTAAAAGTGTGGACAACTTTTTCTAAGATTTTAGAAATAAAAGGCAGGCTCGAAATAGTTCTGAAATTGGCCAGCACGCTGCCATCAAGGCCAGGTTTTTAAAGTAAGGGCTGGACCACAGCATGTTTAAAACTCAACGGAACAACTCCAGATGACAAACTACTGTTAATAATGGCCAGAACTGCCTGCCCTATACTAGGAAAACATTTTTTCAAGAAACCAGGAGGGACAACATCATGGGGAGAGCCTGACGGCTTCATATGGCCAATCAGATCTTCCAGAACTGAAAAAAGATACCAGCTCAAACTCCTCAAGAGCTGCAGAACATTGAACAGAGACAGAGGGTCAGATTTAGGAGCAGAGAGTGCTTGCAGTAGCAACCTTATCAATAAAAAAGTGGAGGAAGCTACTGCAAGTCTCAGAGGATGCCTCCAGGCTAACAGGCTTTGGGGCATTAAGAACAGTGTCTATGGTTTTAAACAATAAATGTGGGTTATGACGATTAGACTCAATAAGGTTTGCTAGATATTTCCTTTTAGCATCCTTAACAGTATGCTGGTAAGAGTAGCAACAGTCCTTAAGGATGAGGAAGAAAACCTGCAGCTTCTCCTTTTTCCACCTTTGCTCAGCTTTGCAATTGCGTTATCACAGATCTCCAAGTTAGACACAGATAAACCGTATGAAAGGACAAGGTTTAATGTGTGTCCATGTTCGTGTGTGGGACCAGACACACGCTACACCAGATTAAAAGAGTCAGTAAGGTTTAAAAAGTCCTTCACCAGCGGCCTATCAGGACAACACACATGAATATTAAAATCCCCAAGAAAAAGTGCACAGTCATACTTTGGCACAGTTTCAGCCAGAAGATCAGAAAAGTCTTTCACAAAGTCTTTACTATATTTGGGTGGTCGGTAAATGACAGTGCACAGCACCAGGTCGGAGCGACCCACCTCAAATAAAGTCGCTTCAAAGCTGGAGAGTGGGGATAAAACAGTGCACTGCTTACATTTAAAAACTGATTTAAAAACCACCGCCATCCCTCCTCTATGGCCTGATGTCCGTGGGGAGTTAAAATAAGAACAATCGGCAGGTAAAAACTCAACCAGAACGTTGGACTCACCGGCACCGATCCAAGTCTCAGTCACACAGAAGAAATCCAGACAACAGCAGCTGAAGAAAGATAAAAGTTTTGTTCGCCAGGGATCTTGTGTTCACCAAGCCAATTCTGGAGAGGGAGAGGGAGTGGGTCGGGAAGCACAGGGTAATGCCCTCAGGAGCCAATGATCCACCCGACGCTGAGAGACCCGGGGAGGACAAGGGCGGCGCTGTTGGAGTCCCTCAAATAAGCCGGTGACAGGTACCAGGCAGGTGTCAATTGGGTTGAGGAAGCGTCGGTGCACAGTGTGGGCATATAATAATCCATATCCTGTCCGGGAAATAGACGAAGGGCGTGACAGCCTGAGCCAGAGCTTCAGTTTCACCAGCCGACCACCACGACTGCCGCGGCGACGGGGATGCTTCCGCCTAGGAGGTAGAGCCGAGGCCCGGCACAGGTGAGGCGGAATTACCACCAGGAACAGGGGCAGATTATTTCTGCCATCATAACTGGAAGTGGTAAACTTTCCAATATTCTGCCTAATAAATAAAAGGGACTGGCGATCATTCACCAGCAGAGACTCGATCTGTTCAGTGCCAATAGTTAAAAATAAAATAAACATGAAACATAGCAAGAGCAGCAGACGGCCAGCCGAACACACAGGTGCCATGTCCAGTTTTTGTTATGGGCATGCTGAGGCTGATGAGGAATGAACAAAAGATTTGATAAATTTATAGAATGTATTGGGTGAATCTTGCTTTTCTGAACATTTATCAGTCTTTTTTGATGCCTATACAAGACCAAGACAGACATCTGGAGAAGTGTCCTTCCGGTACCGACGCAAGTGGCAGCCTTTCCAGCAGCGCCGTGTGTTCTTGCACTTTTGTCTCGTTTTATCTTTTTTCTTCTTCTTCTTTCCTGGTTTCTTGGAATCATATTATTCTATCCTATGGATATGGATCTTTCAATGCTAAGACTTGTCTACTCAAACAACTTTTTACATGGTCTGAGAGCAAAGTCCCTTAACGGTGTGGTTCCGTGTTTACCTGTGGACGTAAGGAAGCAGTACTGGAACTGCATGGCTGGTGCTATGCTAATAGTTAAGCGGCTAGCGAAGTGAAGATTCAAGCCTCTGGTATCTTCAATGATCATAGGAAATGTGGACTCTCTACTGAATAAAATCGACGAACTGGCTACGCTGACAAAGAACCTAAAGACCTTCAGGGAGTGCCGTTTACTGTGCCTTACTGAAATGTGGCTAATAGGTAACATCCCAGATGCTAATGTGGAGTCACCGGACTTCAGCACAGTCAGAGACACAAAAGCCTGTGGGAAGTGCAAAGGAGAGGTAATCGTACTGTACGTGAACAAACGGTGGTGCAATCCTGGGCATGTGAACATTAACATCTCCACCTGCTGCAGGGATATTGAACTCCTGGCTGTAAGTCTACGTCCCTATTACTTGCCCAGGGAGTTCAGCCACGCCATTGTTTTTGTTATTAACATTCCACCATGCGCCAACGCGGAGGCTGCTTGTGACCCCAGTACTTTGGCTAAACTACACACAAAGCATCCTGAGGCTCTCATGCTAATCTCTGGGGACTTTAACTGGGGAGGACAATACACTGGCTGCTTTTCACCAGTACGTGGATTGTAACACCAGGTGGAAGAGGACTTTAGACCTGATGTATGCAAATGTGAAGAATGCATACAGAGCCATCCCCCTGCCTGCACTGGGGAAAGCAGACCACAATCTAGTCCTGCTCAAACCTTATCCTCGAGAGAGCCAGGAGTACCCACATAGTTGCAGTTTGGACCCATAATTTATCAATCAGATGCTGTTCTGTTATCAGGCTGTGGAGACGAGTTTGGTTCCATTGTGGAGGGACAAGAGGTAGGTGCTGCAGCTGGGATGACTGCGTCAGAGCTCGCTGGGGAATTGGTGGAAAAGGATGAAGTGGGATGTTTCAGGGCGAAAAGATGGGACTGGGGGACTGGGTTTAGTGACCAACTCCTTTATCTGGGAGGTGAAGTCCAGGAGGGGTGGGGAGGATGGGGAGAGGGAGAGTGCAGAGATGCAGGGGGTGGGTCCTCGCTGGAAGTCTTGGGGGTTTCTTCAGGAGGGGGCTACAGTGGCATTTTATCACGGTTTGGGTCCACTCTCCTTGAAAGGTGCTGGACCTTCTTCCATTCTGTAGTTGCTCCTGGTGAGAGGTGCCGATCAGGTGTGGGCATACTCATTTCCCCCAGCCTTGGCGCTCGTACGTTAGGGTTTACCCCAGAGGATACCTGCTTTCGGGTGGGGGGATGGGTCCTTACCTTTGTTTGTGCAGTGAACAATAGTTCAGAGTGCCCACCCGTTTTGGAGTCCTTGGATGGGGTGTTGGAGAGCATTCCTTCCGAGGACTATTCTATTCAAGAAATTTATGAGCAACGGCACCTGGATACTCATTAAACACTGGGACTATATTTTGTGGTAGATTTGGTTGGATATTACTATTTTTGGGAGAAGAGAGGGTCAGAGCTTTCATCTGATCACCACCTGGTGGTGAGTTGGCTCAGGAGGTGCTGGAGGATGAAGGTCAGGCCTAGCAAACTCAAATTTTTGGAAAGGCTATGGAGAATGACTTTCAGATGGCTTCGAGAACAGTCTGGACCACCATCCCGGGAAAGCAGTGATCCATCAACACTGCGTAAAATGGGGATGGGGGGC
Source organism: Melanotaenia trifasciata (assembly GCA_037177355.1). Taxonomy (NCBI): domain Eukaryota; kingdom Metazoa; phylum Chordata; class Actinopteri; order Atheriniformes; family Melanotaeniidae; genus Melanotaenia; species Melanotaenia trifasciata. Next base: position 9,460,211 of record JBAFTB010000023.1, read on the forward strand.
TGCTAACCTTGACTTGGGACATTGTGGGTCGGTGGAGGGAATCCTTTGAAGACCTCGTCAATCCCACTGACATGTCTTTTGACAAGGAAACAGATTCGAGGGACCCTGCCGTGGGCTCTCCTATCTCTGGGGCTGAGGTCGCTGAGTTGGTTAAAAAGCTCCTAGGTAGTAGAGCCATGGGGGTGGATGAGATACATCCATAGTTCCTTAAGGTTCCGGATACTGTCGGGCTGTCTTGGTTAACATGCCTCTGCAGTATCACATGGATGTCAGGGATAATTCCACTGGAATGGCAAACTGGGGTGGTGGTCCCCCTCCTCAAAAAGGGGGACCAGAAGGTGTGCTACAGGCGGATCACACTTCTGAGCCTCCCTGGGATGATTTAATCAGGGGTCTTGGAGAGGAGGGTCTGGTGGATAGTCTAACTTCGGACTGAGGAGGAGCACTGTGGTTTTTGCCCCAGTCGTGGAATAGTGGACCAGCTCTACACCCTCTTTACAGTCTTAGAAGGGTCATAGGAGTTTGCTCAACCAGTCTACATGTGCTTTGTGGACTTGGAGAAGGCATTCAACCGTGTTCCCCAGGGACTTTTGTGGGGGATTCTCTGTACCCCTTGTACGAGTTGTCTGGCCATATATGACCAGTGCCATAGCTTAGTCTGCATTTCTGGCAGAAAATCAGAATCAGAAAGGTTGGAGTATTTTCTCTGGGTCGGGAATGAGGTTCTTCTACAAGTGGAGGAGTATAGGCAGCTGCTCAGCTACCCCACATAGGATGAGTTGTACAAAATGAATGAATGGATGATGGAAACAAAGACTAGGAGTGAAAGAAGGATGGAGCAAAAGATCAACAGGCAGATCGGTGCGGTGTCTGCTTTGATAAAGACTGCAATGTTACATCGTGATGAAGAAGGAACTGAGCGAAATGGTGAAGATCTAGATTTACCACATCATCTATATTCCTACCCTTACCCTCACCTATGGTCATGAGCTGTGGGTAGGGCCCGAAAGGATGAGATTGCAAATACAAGTGACTGAAATTAGTTTTCTCCACACAGTGGCCGGGCTCTCCCTTAGAGATAGGATGAGAAGCTCTGTTATCTGGGAGGGGTTCAGAGTAGAGCCACTTCTTCTCCACATCAAGAGGAGCCAGATGAGGTGGCTTGGGCATCTGGTCCAGATTCCTGCTGGATGCTGTCCTGGTGAGATGTTCCAGGTATGTCACACAATGCCGTGACCTGGAGAAGAACCAAGGTACATTGGAGAGACTACATCTCTTGGCTGGCCTGGGAACACTTCGGGATCCCCCCGGATGAGCTGGCAAATGTGACTGAGGAGAGGGAAGTCTGGGCTTCCCTGATTAGGCAGCTGCCCGACAACCTGAGCCAATATAAGTGGTAGAAAATGGATGGATGATGGAAACAAACTGACTATAAGGTGTATAAGTCAAATAAGACTGGATCAATTTGTCCTGAGAGGAAAAAGGGTGTGACTATATGTTGTCATTAAAAGAAAATGAAATGGTTTTTAAAAAGAGCTCTCTTACTAAGCTCTGACAAATAGTATGTCTGTCTGTGATATTCTATCAACATTTGTGCTTCTAATCCTAACTAGTGAAAATTATGAAAGTTTCCTGCATTTTTTTTTGTTAGGAAGTTTATGAAAAAAATTTAGGTTAATAAGATTTATCATACCATAAATTACATAAATAAGTGTAAAAGATACAGTACTTTAGTGTATTGGAAACAAGTTCACTAACAAGGTAAACTGTATATATTTAATATTGGACACCCTACAGAAAATCAGAATCAGAAAAGTATTCACCCAGACCATGGGATAATTAACAATAATTTTGAATCTCATTCTAAGAACTCAGACTGGGTTATTTTGACCCAGGAGGACAAAATGTGCATAGAAAATGTAAAGAAACACAAGGGCTAGGCTACAAATACAACATCCTAATGCACTGACAGCGATCTCTGGAATGCCAGTCTTTCTGTTGCATTTCCAACTTTCCAAAAATCGTCAGTTGTTTCAAAGACATTAGGATTTATTTAATGCAAATATGAAATCTTGCATACAACTCCTCTGCTGTTCCTCCACGAGTGAGATCAGGCCATGATAAATTTTAAGGCCACAAACTAGAATACCATCTTTTATTCACATGTAGATATAATAATCTTATATAGAAAGAATATTATACATAACAATGTTTAATCTTCACATTTTTATTTTTTATATTTAAATAGTTCTGAAAAGATTTCAGATCATTGCATCACAGAGACTGAAGCTGAAACAATACAAACACATGTACAATTAGCAAAGAATCCTCACCTGAGAGTTTCAAGTTTGCAGTTTGGACTTTCCAGTCCAACAGACAGATGTTTCAGTCCTGGGCCATCTATACTCAGGTCCAGTTTTATCAGCCTGGAGGACTGGGAGCTGAGAACTGAGGACAGAGCTGAACATCCTTCATCTGAGAGGGTACATCCACTCAGTCTGAGGAGAAGGAATTGAACAAAATCAATATAACTCAATTAAATTTATTTTTAATAACAACAAAAATATCACAAATCAACAATTCCCTCTGTATAGGCAGAATATCTGCTTTCCAAAATAGGGAGCTTTGAAAAGTGGTGATGCACAAAATATAGTTTCATTGTAAGAACTCTATCCAGAAGTTTTTATCTGACTTTGTAAAATTAATAGGAGATATTGTGTAAATATCTCCCATTAACTACAAATCTCTCACTAATTCTAAATATCTTTAATTTAGTTCATAGCACATACATACTTCCATTTTCTGTGAAATGATATTGTTAAAAGGATAGATATCTTCACAGAAAAGACGTGTGGTGTGATACATGAAAATCTGGTAAAAGATTCCCACATTAAATAATGTATACCTCTCGGGCTGAGGTCACTGAGGTGGGTAAAAAGCTTCTCTCCCCTGGACTGGCAGATGGGAGTGGAGGTCTTCCTCTCTTAAAAAAGGGGGTAGGAGGGTGTGCTCAAACTGCAGGGGGAATCACACTCCTCAGCCTCTCTGGAAAAGGTATATTAGGGATTCCTGGAGAGGATGGTTTGTCAGACAGTCGAACCTCAGATTGAGGAGAAGCATTGTGGTTTTCACCCTAGTCATGGAACAGTAAACCAGCTCTACAACCTCTTCTGGGTCTGGGAGGGGCATGGGTGTTCGCTCAACCAGTCTACATGTACTTTGTGAACTTGGAGAAGGCATTCAACCGTGTTCCTCGGGGACTCCTGTGGGGAATGCTCTGTGAGTATGGAATTCTGGACCCTTTGTACCCGTCTGGTCCATGTAAGACGGGTGCCATAGCTTAGTCCGCATTGCCGGCAGAAAATCAGATTAGTTTCCAGTGAGGGTTGGACTCAGCCAGGGCTGCTCTTTACCACCAATTCAGTTCATCAGTTTTATGGACAGAATTTCAAGGTGTGGCTAAGGTGTTGTGTGGATCCGGTTTGGTGGTCTCAGTATTAGGTCTCTGCTTTTTGATTTAGTTCTGATGGCTTTATCAGGCTGTGATCTTGAGCTCCTGGTGAACAATTTGCAGCACAGTGTAAAGCGGCCAAGATGAAAATCAGCACCTCCACATCTGAGACCATGGTCCTCAGGCGGTAAAAGGTGCAGTGTTTTCTCTGGATCGGGAATGTGTTCCTGCCCCAAGTGGAGGAGTTCAAGTATCTCTGGGTCTTGTTCAGAAGTGAGGGAAGGATGGAGGTGGAGATCAACAGGCGAATTGGTGCGGCAACTGCTGGGATGAGGACTCTGCAATGTCTCGTCATGGTGAAGGAGGAAATGAGCCAAAATTTAAAGCTCTTGATTAACCACTTGATCTACTTTCATACCCTACCCTCATCTACGGTCAAAAGCTGTGGGTTGTGACCAAAAGAATGAGATTGCAAAAAAATTGTGGGCAAAATGACTTTTCGCTGCAGGGTGGCCAGGCTCTCCCTTAGAGATAGGGTGAGAAGCTTGGTGATCTGGGAGGGGCTCGGAGTAGAGTTGCTGCTCCACCCGCATCAAGAAGAGCCAGATGAGGTGGCTTGGGCATTTGGTCAAGATTTCTGCTGGACGTGCCCCAAGTGAGGTTTCCGAGTACGTCCCACAGTGTGGAGACCCAGGGAAGAACCAAAGTACATTGGAGGGACTACATCTCTTGGCTGGCCTGGGAACGCAAAAGGATCCTCCTTAATGAGCTGGCAAATGTGGCTGAGGAGAGGAAAGTCTGGGCTTCGTTGCTTAGGCAGCTGCCCGGCGACCTGAGCCAGGATAAGCGATAGAAAATGAATGATGTTGGAAACAAATGGACTAAAAGGTGTAACACAAAAATTTAAAATAATCTTGTATTTCATTCTTTATAAATCTGTCAGATAAGACTCGATCAATTTGACCCGAGAGGAAAATATGTGTGACTATTTTTTGCCATTAAAAAATTTAAAATGGTTTTAAAAAACAGCTCTCTGACTAAGCTCTGACAAATAGTATACCTGTCTGTGATATTCTGTCAACATTTGTACTTCTAATCATAACTAATGAAAATTATGAAAGTTTCTTGCTGGTTTCTACTGAAAGTTTAGAAAAAAAATTAGGTGGATAAGATTTATCATTCCATAAATTACATACACTACTGTTCAAAAGTTTGGGGTCAATTCTCTATTGAATCCCATGGAAAAAGTGACCCCAAACTTTTGAACGGTAGTGTAAATAAGTGTAAAAGATACAGTATTTCAGTGTACTGGAAATAACTAACAAGGTAAACTGAATATATGTAAGGGATAATACCTGACGAGGTGTCCATTATCCTGAATTAATGGACGACGCGGAGGCATGAACTGTCCAACGCAAAGTCCATCAATTTATGATCATGGACATCTCAAAGGGCATTATCCTGCATATACCATGGTCACTTACAAATGAAATTAATATTAAATAAATTATTAATGTTGTTTTTTTTTACTGTTAAAATCTTAAGTTTTTCACAAGAAGCGTCTGAGTGGACTATTTCTTAATGACGCGTTGTCATGGTAACCGGCTCTGACACAGAATCTGCAGTTGCGTGACACAAAGAATCATTTCAGAGGGTGGGTGCAGCTCTTACAGCTTGTGTGTGTCCAGAGGATGATGCGACATTTTGTTTCAAACAATCAAAGTCCACAGTTTCCTACATTGTTCAATAAGCCTGCAGGTTGCTTTCACAGTGACGCCCCGTCACAGATGTGATCTGGCTTGTCACCAGCAGCAACTTTTAACCAGCTCTGACACAGAACCTGCAGCTTGGTCGGCCACAACTGTTGTATTAGATCTGATCAGTGGAGTGATCTGAAATGATTGCTTAACGTTATGTTTCGTGACACAAAGAATCATTTCAGAGGGCGGGTACAGCTCTTGCTGCTTGTATGTGTCCAGAGGATGATGTGACAGTCAAAGTCCACAGATAGTTTCTTACATCATTTTTATTGCAAGAAATAGTATCCACCATTCACTCTGATCATTAAATGTGTATCAAGCAAGTCTATCCTAAATCGTTTTTATAATGTTATCCACCATTCACTCTGTATCAAGTATGTAGTATGGTAATCAAGACAGAAAGAAAGGCGACGACCTGTTTAAAATTAAATGCAACATCATTGTTGATCGTGACATTTTATAAAGATATTGGCATGTCCATAGTGGCTTTTGAAGGACAGAAATTTAATGTTTGTGGACCCTGACCACTGCTAGTTGGGACGTTGTGTGGCGACAAAATGTTACACCATTCTAGTCATCAGTTTTTCCACCAAAGAAATTAGGATTTATTTAATGCAAATGTGAAATCTTGCATACAACTTCTCTGCTGTTCCTCCATGAGTGAGATCAGGCCATGATCAAATTTTTAGGCCACAGACTGCATATCATCTGTTATTTACATGTAGATATAATTATCTTATATAGATAAAAAAAAGAATACATAACAATGTTTAATCTTCATATTTTTTATATTTAAATAGTTCTGAAAAGGTTTCAGATCATTGCATCACAGAGACTGAAGCTGAAACAATACAAACACATGTAAGATTAGCAAAGAATCCTCACCTGAGAGTTTCAAGTTTGCAGTTTGGACTCTGCAGTCCAACAGCCAGATATTTCAGTCCTGGGGCTTCGATATTTAGGTCCAGTTTCATCAGCCTGCAGGACTGGGAGCTGAGCACTGAGGACAGAGCTGAACATCCTTCATCTGAGAGGGTACATCCACTCAGTCTGAGAAGGAATTAGATATTAATATTAATATTAATATTTATATTAATATTTTTGTGTTAAAATGATATTACATTCATTTATTTCATCTACAGGGGGAGAGGGGGACCATCACCACAGTCTGCCAGTCCAGGGAAACTGTACCCGATGTCCATGCAATGCTGCAGAAGTGTGTCAGCCAAGACAACCCTACAGCATCCAGAGTGCTAAGGAACTCTGTGCAGACCTCACCCACCCTCAGGCCTTGCCACCAAGGAGCTTTTTAACCACCTCAGCATCCTCAGCCCATGAGATGGGAGAACCAACACCAGGGTCCCCAGACTCTGCTTCCTCATCAGAAGACGTGTTGGCGGGATTGAGAAGGTCTTTGAAGTATTCCTCCACCGCCTCATAATGTCCAAAGTCGAGGTCTGCAGCCCCCCATCCCCGATAGGACTCTTTCTTCAGCTTGACGGCATCCCTTACTGCTGGTGTCCACCAACGAGTTCAGGGGTTACCAATACAACAGGCACCGATGACCTGGTGGCCACAGCTGCGGCTGGCCGCCTCAACAATAGAGGCACGGAACACAGCCCACTCGGACTCAATGTCCCCCACCTTACCCAGGACATGGTTGAAGCTCTGCTGGAGATGGGACTTGAAACTCTTTCTGACAGGGGACTCTGCCAGACGTTCCCAGTAGACCCTCACAACACGCTTGGGTCTGCCAGGCCTGACCGGCATCCTACCCCACCATCTGAGCCAACTCACCACCAGGTGATGATCAGTTGAAAGCTCTGACACTTTCTTCACCTGAGAGTCCAAGATATGCGGCCGCAAGTCCAACGATACGACTACAAAGTCGATCATTGAACTGCAGCCTAGAGTGTCCTTGTGCCACGTGCACATGTGGACACTCTTATGCCTGAACAAGGTGTTTGTTATGGCCAGTCCATAACAAGCACAGAAGTCAGACAACAAAACAGCACTCGGATTTAGATCGGGGGCCATTCCTCCCAATCACGTCCTTCAAGGTAGGTAGAATGCTCTGCAGGATGTCAGAAGGAACATGATCAAGAGTCATGGGTTTTGAGTTGACTAGAAGTTTAGAGACTTCGTCCTCATTTAGAGAGTGGAAAGAGCAGTGTTGCTTGGCTTTTTACGCAATTTCAGTGCATAAACTCTCAAGTGAAAACAAATGGCATTTTTTGTCTCAGCAGAGCGGTATCTCAATATTCACAAAGTATCAAATTCAATATTTGACTGGCTGAAATCAGTCAAACAAAGTATTGATACACCCATTCCTAGTCTGGTCTAAGTGTCCAGTCTGCTCCAGAACCTTCCTTACAGAGTGAATAACCTGGAAGTGTGTAAGAAGTGGCCATGGTAAGAACTGTTTGAAATCAGCAAATTATATTGAAAGCTGCTCCAATGCCTGCTTTCTCACCTCTTTGAGGAGCACTGTAGCATCCTTTACGAAAGCAGATAATTCCATAATACGATTCATTTGTGGCTGCAACCTTGGAAGCAATGCTGGTGTTTATCCAGTTGTACTAACTGGTAAATGTGTGGACACAAATAAAGGACAGTGGGGTGAGTGTGAGCAGCTCTGACATGTTTCACTTTTGCTTCCCTTTAATCACCAAGCTTGATTATAAAGTCATATTTTACATCCGAACATATTCACATTACATATAGTTTTCATGTAATAGTGATCAGACTACATTGGAGGAAATATCTCAATCCCTTTCTGTAGAATATTTATTGAACATCTGTAGTTTTATAGCTGCAGAATAAAATCACAGGTGAGGGTCATTGTGGTTGGATTCTCAATGCAACACTGTAGGGATCCCTCAATTTATCCCACCACCTTTCCTAAACTCCATGATTTCATCATCATTATAGACCATCATTTCAAAGTAGTTTAGAAAACATTGCAGATTATTCCATCACAGAGATGTCTGGTGCTGAAACAGAGGGAAAACATGTGAGAGCAGCAGAGAAACCTGACCTGAGAGTTTCCAGTTTCCAGTTTTCCAGTCCATCACACAGCTTCTTCAGTCCTGAGTCCTGGATTCTCAGGTCCAGGTCCTTCAGTCTGGAGGACGGAGAGCTGAGAGCTGAGGACAGAGCTGAACATCCTTCATCTGAGAGGGAACAGCTGCTCAGTCTGAAGAGGAAATAATAAGACAAGTAATAATCTGTCCCATGATGTACCCTTATACCAGCAGCAGTATATTTCTCCACATCCTGCTATATATGTACTTACAGAGCTTTGCTGGAGGCTTTGACCACTGGCAGCAGCCTCAGAAGAACCTCCTCTGAAGGAGAGTA
>JBAFTB010000023.1:9786486-9796708 GCA_037177355.1 Melanotaenia trifasciata
TGATCCATATATAAGGCGCTCCGGGTTAAAAGGCGCATCGTGGACTTTAGAGAAAATTTAAGGTTTTTAGGTGCGCCCTATAGTGCGGAAAATACGGTAAATTCACTGTCCACTTTAATAGGTACACCTGTTGGGTTACTTAACAATGAGTTCACTGGACTGCCTCCACAGCCGTCAGATCTCAGTCTAGTAGAGCAGCTTTGAGATGTGGTGGAACGGGAGACTCTCATCATGGATGTGCAGCAACTGTGATGCTTTCATGTCAATATGGAGCTAAATCTATGAAGGTGGTTTCCAACACCTCGTTCAGTCTATGACACCACAAATGTGTCAGTTCTGAATGTAAAAGTGGTTGAACTTGAACTAGAAGATGGACCTGATAAAGAGGCTGGTGAATGTTTATCCGTTTCATAAATCTAAGATAGTAAGCCTGCATGAAAATAAGCAAAAGCAATTTGAATGTTGCAGTCACAAGTAGTTCTAGGACTGCTTTACTGCTTTTACTTTAAAAGTTAGGTTCAGTCTTTGCTTTGCTAAAGAGATAAAAGGAAGGACTGAAGTTTCTTTCTGTGTCATTTAGAGGATTTTTAATCAGGCCTTAGCATGGTATCTAATCAGATTGTTTGAGACATTTGTGAAGCAAACAAAAACTACTGTATTGTTCTTATGGACAGGGTCACAGAAAAGCAGATCAGTTTCTTGGACTTATCTCTGAAAGCTTTTGGAGCAGCGTATGAGACAACTGTCATGTTCTAGAAAATAAGAACAATCTTTAGATTAATTCTCTTCTCTAAGCTAGGTTAGCAAGCTTTTACAAAGCCGTCAGTTTTATAAACAGGAAAAGTCCTGCGTCTGAAACACAACATGCTGAATGTGGTTTCTTTCTCACTCCTGACATTTCAAATCCTATTCAGACAACTAGGTGAAACGTTGTCCTAAGAAACAGAATTATTGAGTTACAAATTCCCAAACATGATGCACAGACTGACATAATGCTGAAAAACATCATGCTTCTGGTCTGATTCTGGAAAAACATCAACTCTGCAATGAAAACACGACGAGACGCATCAACACAACTCAAACAAGCATCCCATCATCCTCACCCTCATGCGGCTGACTCGTTTCTTCCAGGATCGAACTCCGGACAGGTAGATCTGGTTCAGGGCCTGATAGGACAGCTGCAGATCAATACCCTCTGGTGTTATGGTGAACTGGAACGCTACTGCCTGGTGGGCCTCCGCCATCGCTATGGAAACAGACAAACAACAAACACTGAAATCAATCTTTGTTTTATGAAACAGAAATAATAATAATAATGATTACAGACAGCTTTGTATTTCCTTGGTGTAAACCATCCATAGAAGGATTGTTTATAAAGCAGAGGCAGCTCCAGGTGCTGTTATGTCACAACATGGAGGCAATTTCACCAAAGTGTCCCAATTCAGGGTCTGCACACTTCGATATGCGGATTCGTCGGCTACGTACGTCATTGTGGTGCGCCAAGTACTGTCCCAATCCACAGAATTCGAAGGAGCTTCCAAATCCACCTAACAAATCTGCACTTCGTTTGGCCTCAAATAAACACTGCTGGTGATGCATCCTTCTTCTTTTCTCCCAGGATTCATTGCAAACAAGACGGCGGCAAACGAGCAACCAAGCTCAAAGAGTACGTTTTAGGTTTCAATAAAGGTTTGTTTAAACAAAAAGTATGTTTCTTTTTAACTACACTTCAGCAGAAATGTTACAAAACCAAGTACATTAAAACATGTTTGTTAAATGGTGACATTAAAATTCTGTAATATTTGATATGTGTTAATGAAGTGTGTACCGGATGGAAAAAAACAGAGCCTTGGATGTTTTTTTATTTTAAAAACACCTGTTATCTCACATAGACGCTGCTGTCATGTGAAGTTTCCTCAGTCATTGACATCATTCAGTCTCATGTTATCTTTATAAGCTTTATATTATCCTCATCTGACCTACTTGGTCTCAGTTTAAACTTTAAATCTATGTGCCACACTTGATTTAGTTTCTGAGGAAAGCTACTCCCATAAAACATGTTCCATAGGGAAAGCCATGATGGAAGGACGCAGCTGTGTAACTGGTTGCTATGGTGATTCCAGCATTTTCTATTTAGTGTGGGGGAGGGGCGGCCTTGCACACAGAAACGAAGACAGAGGAACAACAAACAAACAAAAGACCATTATTCAAAAACTGCAAGCTGTATTGAAAAATCTTCAAGCAGAAGAGTGAGCGACGTCTGCTGCACACACAGACGTTAAGTGCAAGATTTTACCGTTTACCAGCAGTTTTTATGGCAGATTAGAAAGAAACCTGACCTCATGATTTGAAGAAAAAATCTCAGGTCAAACATGATGGCCGTCAATGAGAGTTGTGGTGAGTGCACTCTGCCCACTGAGGTGATTTCACAGAAAACCGTATAGTCTACAACAATGATGTGGAAGGAAACAGAAATGCTTAAATTTAATGATTAATTTGTATAGAAGGAATTCTGGGTGTGAATGAATGTTTAAGAATTTCCTAGATAAATTTCAGGGTCATAATTTACAGTGTGCCATCAGTTCACTCTAAATTTAATATTCCATGGCAAAAACTAAAATTATGACAGAATTTAAACTGATTGAATCAAAACCATTAAAGGGATCAAAATACCAAAAGTTTTACATGGCAACCAAAGCTAAAAGTTAGTCTGGAGGCCTGCTGTGGATTCTTGAAATGGAGAAACTGACTTTCTTACTACACCCATGACAGGAGACGTACGTATAGTATCGGGTGGATAAAATGCTTAAAGTATCAACTGAAATAAGAGACGAGGTTGCTGGCTCTCCACCTTATTGCCCACACAAATTTCAGCAAAACGTTTCCCTATTCTCCATTCTGTGAGATTCGGTGTAATCTTGAAAATGTGGAGATGTTCAAGAACACTTTCATGTAAATACCAACTTCTTTTCTTTATTGTCTGATCATGCTGAATGGATATTGCAACGGTCAGCAGATCTGTACTGGGACCATTTTTGTGTTTGCTATATTGCTAAATAACAAATAAAATAATATAAAAACATGGGATTGCTTGACCTTAGAAATTCATATCAAGCTGAGAAACATGCAGAATTCTGTTGAACAAGGATGGACAGAAGTTAAAATACTGAGGTTTTTAAAGGCTTTAATCGTTTTTCAGCTGTTTTCTCTTCTTCAGATGGCTCAGATGTGGAAAACTGCAGACAAGACAATCAGCTTAATCTCAGCAACTAGTCAGAAATCAAATTATCTCTCCTGCTGCTCAGTCCTGCAATGTGACTGCAACAGCTCATACGTCTGCCATGTTGAAAAAGAAACCTTCAATCATGTTGTAAATAAAGTGCACTCTCTTACAGGCCCAAGGTTTCGTGTATGAGGGCTTAATCTAGGCAATCATATGGTCCTTCCCAGATTTTAAAGTGAGATTAATGCAACCTAAGACCACTACATCATGTTACAGCCTTTCATCATTTACATCATTCAACAGAAACTGAGCTAAAATCCAGAAGCAGTGTGAAAAAAAGTCCATCCTTACTGCCTGCTTAGTAAGAGGATAAGTAGTAGTATCAGTGTGTTTGTCTATAAAAGCAGGTGTGTTGGCAGTTTGCTGCTCTGCAGCATTCAGGTGTGTTTGAACACAAAACCAAGGAGGACAGACCCCAGCCACGGTTTTAGAGAAGCAATTGTTGCTGCCCATCAATCACAGAAGTTATAAGGTAATTTCCAAACTATTCAGACAATCATTCCACAGGAAAAAACATTCAGAACATCTGTCAGTCTTCCCAGGAGTAGACGTCCCAGCAAATCCAGACCGAGCAATAACCAGAAAAAGGGACAAAAAGCCAAGAGCTACATCTCAGACTCTGCAGGCCTCAGTTACCATGTTAAATAATAAAGTTCATGACAGTCCAATTAGAAAAAGACTAAACAAACATGGCTTGTTTGGAAAGGTTGCAGGAGAAAGTCTCTGGCAGCACAGTTTAAGTTTGTAAAGCTGCACCTGAACAAACCACAAGACTGTCCTCTGGACAGACCAAAGTGAAGACGTTTGGTCATATTGCAGAGCAGCATGTTTGGAGAAAACCACACAGATAAGCACAAACATCTAAATCCATCTATTTTAAAGCTAAGGTTTGGTGAAACAGGACAATGATCCTGAACACAATCTACAACAGAACAACTGAAGAGGAAAAGAATCAAGTGTTGACAAAGTCCAGATCTTAACATAAGTAAAATGCTTAACGTGCAGAAACCACTGCTGCAAAGAGAAACTAAACTAACGACGAGGAAAAAAAATTTATTACTGCAGTTAGTACTATTAAAAGGTGGCTCTGCAAGCTGTTTTAGTTTGACTAAAAGCAGAGAGCTTCACATATCAAGCCAACAAGGGGGCTTGTAGCATGACGAAACTCTGCTTGCATAGAAGTCCTCTGATCCGTCACACCCACCCCCCTCGCAGTGAAAGGGTCTGTGGTCATCCCGTCTACACTCACCAGCCTCTCTGTTTACGGATCTCTACACAGAGCCAGTAAATCTGCAGCCTGTCCCTCCCTGGTTAAACAGCTACATTGCTGTGATGATGCTGTGATCCTGTTTTCAAAGACGATGTGCACGCTGCACTGAACTCCCCAGCGCTTCAGAGAGCAAATATCTGCTAATGAGGGAATATGTCTCAGTTTGAGGCACAGAGGGGGTTCCTCCTGTGTTTGGTACGCTAACAAATCCATTTATCCTGATGTGATGAATAACTATATTGCAGCCTCAAGTTTCCAACTAAAAAGAAATGAGTAGAAGTTTATAATACAGAAAATAAAAATATAGGACATCAATTATTAACAATCTCTGTTATTCTTGTTTAAATGATGAGTAAACCTGCACAACACATCAAAGATTTACCGTCACTGTGGTATTGGCATGCTCAATATACATATTGAAACAACAGCCTAAACTGCGATAAACAGTAGCTCCTATTTTTGCATTTTTTAAGGAAGTAACATCAGATCGGTGCATTCATGCTGCATGTGCATGAAATCAAAAGGACTCAAGGCTGGATTCACACCAGTCCCTCTGATTCAGATCCTGGTTTGTTAACTCAGAAAGTCTGGTTTGCTCGGGGAGGTATGAATGTGCCACCAGACGCTGGTGCTCCGCCTACAAACGTGAGTCAGTGGATCTGCTGATGCACCTCCGCCTCTGGTGAGGAGAGTAACGTGTTATTTAAATGGTCTGGTTTCTTTGAATAAGCGCAGTAGAAAGCAAACTCAGACTGGAAGAATGTTGTAACCCCCAATCGTACCAAGTAGAGCGGTATATTAGGTGTGAAGGACCCTTTCCTGTTCTGGACGCCTGCTCCATGCAGATGCCAAAAGAGGAGTTTCTAAAAGTTTGGCATTACCTAAAACAACACTACTAACGTTAAGTCAGGCAAAACCTACAAAGTTCAACAGATGCATTAGAGTTTTTCAAGAAGAAATGAAGGTCTAATCATACACAAACACAGTTATCAGTAATCAGCTGTCTGTGTATCTGGTACATTCTGATCTGCTTCTTTGTTTTCCTACGTCAGAGTTAGACAACACAGCAATCACCTATTTGGTATCTGTACAGTAGAAATTTCTATTGTTCACATCATGTCCAAGTAGAACACAGTGTATGATAACTGATAATAAAATCAGCCTCGACACAGGTTAAGACAGATGTGGAGCGAAGGCCTCGTCAGTTTAGAGAGGATGTGTACGGGGTGTAAACAGGCTGTTATAAACACACAGTGTACTTTAAAAATTAAACCTTTAATTTATAATTAAAGTTGATTTAGAAAAATACAAAAATAATTCCATTGAAATTCAAATTGATGTGAACATTTGACGCATTATTTATTTTTTAAAATGCATAGTAAAAAGGTGACTTTCATTTTCAGCTTATTTTATCACTTTCAAATATTTCTTTCAAATGAACAAACATTATGGCCCCGATTTAGCTCCATAATTTTTGCCTACAGTTTGTTTTGTTCTTGTCTTTGTTTACATGGAAGTCTAGTCCTACCAGTTCCTGAGCTACCTAACAGCCAGTTTCCACCAGTCCGCGTGCGCTGCAGATGCTTTACACGCCAAAAGCGTCTGATTTCCTGTCAGTTCGTATCTGAACGGCCGAGCTTCGCTTTCTGGACGACCTGGAGGCCGAAACGAAACCGCAGGGCAGCCGGAGCGCAGCGCACACACCCGATGGAAACTTGTAAAACTGGTGCTATTACCACCAAAAGAAGCTATTCTATTTATTTATTTGTTTGTTTTTTATTTATTTTCATCAAAAAGGTTATTTAAATATTTATTAATCACATTTTCTGGTCACTTTAGTCAATTCTTTATGTTAACAGTATTTTCTATATCGTCCAGCCCCACCTAAATCCCAGGTATCGGAATCTGTATCGGACAGAAAAAAATGGTTCATTTAATTTATTTTGGGTTTGTTTGGGTTTTAGACAGAAAAATATGCCTTGTCAACAAGAAATTAAACGCATGCATAGAAAAAAAACTATTAAATACCACAAAAGTGGTATGATTTTGCACATATCAACCAGAACTAATATGAAATCAAGCCGACTTTCAGCTAATCGGAATTTGGAAGATTGCTTTGAAGGCTACTGTGATTGTATTGGAGAATTTCACATTTGTCCATCGATGCTAACAAGAAAAAAAAAGATCTAAACATTGTGTTATCTTTTTGAGGATTTTTATCTCTCCAATCAGGTTTTGTTCAACCTTCCAACTGCATAAAAGCACCAGATAAACAGACATTTTACTTTGTTCAGCCAAGCCTTCGACTTATTTCTGCCTTCTCACTGCTGGTATGTGAATGTGGGAGGGGAAGTGTGAGTGTGTCCCTCAGTTTCTACAGATACATGTACACAACCAGTCAACGCCATTAAATCTAGTGGAAAAGGGTGTCCAAACTTTTGACTGGTGTATATGATGTTATTTTGCACTAAGTATTAACTTTTCCATGCAGATGAGGTTAATTTCTTACTCCAAGAATATCAAAAGACATGCACGGATATGCATTCTTGAGCATTGCCAAGAAAAAAAAACCTTAGATGGCATCTTTCTTTGTGTTTATGGATTTTCATCTGCTGCTCTGGCTCCTTCCCAAAGTCCAAACTCAGGCATGTTATGTTAATATGCTATTTTAAGTAGCAGTAGCAGAATTTAGACAAACAGCCAAAGCAGCACAAATGGCCCACAGGTGCAGACAGGCATGTCCGGCTACCACACAGGACAAGGGTCTGCAACCTCTGCTGTGACGTTAGCACTGCTTAGCTTTCCACAGCTACAACACATGCTGTAAAATTTCTGATGACACTGCTGCTGAAGATGCTACTATGAAATTTTTAGTGGTGGACACTGACGGAGAACGGTAGTTTAAACCTTTTTTTGATCGGATCAGCAGGAAAAATAATTATGTATAGCCTACTCAAGGCTTCTGTGGTGGATGTTGTTTCTGCGCATGCTGGAACAACGTGGCGGTTTGGTGACGTAATGAGTTTCAGGGAAGACTTGAAAAATAGCGACAGCTAAACAGAACTGGACTGTGGTGGATACGTTTTTATTGGAAACTGAAAGAAAAATTGATCGGGTTATATCCTATTTAATGACAAACTTTGTCCGTGGCAGAACGGGGTTGTGCACACGGCTGTGTCGGTGCCATGTGTTGTACATTTTCGTACTTTCTCACCACCTCGATCGGCTGTTCATTAAAACTATGCATTCAACCTCGCAACAGTGGAAACGCAGAAGTGACAACTTTCAAGCTTTTCCGCGTAAACAACTCCCACCTTAAATGTCCAACTAGTCAGAGCCCCACGAGAAGTTCTGGTCAGCTGATTTATTGAGATCAATTGTCCAAAATGAGTAGAACCGCTGCTCCGCCACATCGAGCCAGATGAGGAGGCTTGGGTATCTGGAAGTGTTCTGGGCACATTCCATAGAGAAGAAGGGGCAGGGCTGGGTCTTCCTGCCATGTGGAAGACCCAGCTGGACGGACTATAGCGCCGTTCACACTGCAGCTCAATTCCAACTGCAGCTCTTTTTTGGAGCAGCCCCTAGTGGATGAGGGGTGAACTGTAATTTTTTTTGCACTTCCGCATAGGCTTCACATTTTACAGGTGGAGGTTGCCGCTTGGGCCACATACTGTTCACACTTCGGTGTGATGACGATCGCTTATCATTCGCTTGAATCATGATGCTCAATGACCACGCAACAAAAGTCGGATTTCATTAAAAATCAGATCTGAGCATTAAGACCTACAGTGCGAATGTAGCCTAAGTTTTCTGACTGGTCTGTCAACACCTTGGGATCCCCCGGGTGAGCTGGAAGAAGTTACTTGGAAGATGGAGGTTTGAGTTTCCCTGCTAGGCTGATGCTCCACGACCACACCCCAGGTAAGTGGTAGGTAGGTAGGTAGGTAAATAAATAAATAAATAGATAAAAACGTGCCACTTTAGAATAACAAATATTTTAAAATTCTAATAAAATAAAAAAAAGAAAGAAAGAAGCGGACAACTCACACATATATCATACAGGCAGTTAGATTAAAGACACAGTTAGGAGTGATTCAGTTGATTCCTTTTTTTGGAAAACAAAGGAAACTTGTGCACTCAAGCTGAGAACTGGTATTTCCTTGTCAAGTTAATTATGGTGAACTGGTTTAACTCGCACGAGCAGAAAACCTGTTAATTTGGTACAAACAAGAACGCGGAAAACAAAATAACAGAGTAAAATAATTATTTAATTATATAAACCACAAAGAGTGCTGATCCTGAAGGAAAGCCCTACTAAATACTTCACCAACACTCGTTACAAATTACATTATATTAAATAAACTGTCGCTATTACGCTCATATTTTGTCCTGACTTGACGCCTGTCCTGAGAAGTTAAGCAGGTTTGTATACAACTCTGGTGTAAACTATTTGCCTCTATATTTACACTCAGTTGTAACTAAGGAGCAGTTTAAGCTCAGCTTATTTAACTTTTTTTTCTTTTCTTTCTTCCAGTTTTAAACAGTGAATACAAAGATACGTTAGCACCGTCATCTGGATCAGCACGAGCGCTTTAGAATACGGTCGAGTCTAAACCACTTTCGCCAAAGGAAATAGTTCCAGATCGATTCGGCCAAGCCAGGACTAAAGTTACATCATGGGTGGGCACGCACATCTCCTACACAACCAACACGAGACATGAAGCTTAACACGCACAACACTACAACACTTTAACCAACAACGCCTGCTTATAGGAAATGTGCTTTTCAAAACACAGTGCCCATTCAGCTCCATCCCAAACAGCCCGCGCGCGGTGCACAAAAGCTGAAAATAAAAGAGGGGGGATACCCGGTATGTGCGCTTATTTTAAGACAAACGGCAGCAGAAACACAGTGGGAACACAACATAACATAAACATAAAATTACCTGCAGTCCTCCAAGAATGTTTCACCGTTAAACACTGATGGAAAAGGTTTGTTTCCACCCTGCCTTCGCGAGCTTGTTAGGTTCTCACGTGTACGCCCTCCTTACGTGATAGTTACTTCCAGTCAATTCCAGCCAGCAAAGATGGCTGCGCGTGAAGAGACGCTCTCACACTCGGATCCAGCTGTGGAAATAAAGGCGTGAAGATTTCCATTGTTACATCACAAATGATAAGTTTAGGCGCCATAAAACACTGGACATACACATAGTAAGATATCAATAAAGCTGGCGATAGCTCTTTGCTATTATGTTTTTACAGCTCTTCAAATTTAATCAGATATCCTAAGTGGCTTAAATGTTACTTTAACATGTTCAGATTTAATCTGATTAAATTTGAAGACTTGCAGAAAATCAGGTATTGCTTATTACAACAGAGATATATGGACAGCATACCGGATATATATATAAAAAAAATCCAAAATTGCTATATAATTTCAATGCATTGCAAGCTGAATTTAAAACGCCAATGCACACTGTGTTTCTGTCAGAGTGAGACCTCTTCACTGTCTTTTTCTCTGAATGGAAAATCTTGACGGCCATGGACGACACCCACATTCTTTCTGTGTTACTATGAATGTTTTGACTGAAACGTATGGAAGCCCATTTCCGTCACTCTGATGAAAAAAAAAAACATAGTATCTCATAATTATGACTTAAGTATCTCATA
>JBAFTB010000023.1:9796808-9829783 GCA_037177355.1 Melanotaenia trifasciata
TAATAATGAGATACTATCTCATAATTATGACTTAACTATCTCATTATTATGAGATAGTATCTCATAATAATGAGATAGTATCTCATAATTATGACTTAAGTATCTCATTATTTTGAGATACTATCTCGTAATAATGAGATACAATGGGTTTTTTTTTTTCGTCAGAGTGACGGAAATGGGCTTCCATAGAAACGACAACACTTTAATCATTTTATTATTTCAGTAACACGCCAGTGAGTTTTCCCCACTGGTTTCTGTGGGAAACAATAAAGAGAAAGTAATGATAACAAGAGGGGTTTGCTGGAACAAGGTTGCTGTCTTCTGTTAGTGTCTTGTGAAACAAAAATCAAAAGTATTATTAAGGATATAACGAAGGAAAGATGTCAGAAGCAATGGGAAGAACAGAGAAAAGAATCATGATTTAATAGAAATCAAAGGAAAAGTGGAAAATAAGGATAATATGAAAACTTAAGACTGGGCCACACTGAGCAAATTCCATATTAACCTGATACAGGAGGAATAAAGCTTTATTTCATTTTATTCCTGACAGGGAGGACAAGAGGATAAGAGGGGAGTGAGAAGAAAAAAAGTAAAGAAAAGAAAATAAAAGAAGATACAAAAGAGAGGAAACAACATTGCTAACTATAGAGTCAATATTAAAACAGAAAAAAACAGATACACCTGTAAAGAAACTTAGAAAACATCCCATATGCCATACGTTAGAAAACAAAGCAGAGAATCATCAGGAGCACCTACAGGAAGACAAACTGAGAGAAAAACATAAGCAACACCAACAACATTTATAATAAAACATAACTGTGCTGTAGCTATACTGGCGATTAGGACTGCAGGACAACACAGCGACTGTAAAAGCATGTGTGTAGTGTGTGTGAGACACAAAATATTTTGAATGTGTTGTGTTTAATGATGAATGAGATTATGCAAATGCAACTGCGGCCCCTCGAAAGCAAACAAAGAAAGCCCCAAGACCCGTGTAATCACAAACCCACCACAGAGTATGAAACCCAGCCAGTCCACCACGGCTAAAACCACACACCCACCTAAAAGACAGCAGAGGAAAGCCCCGGCCAGAGCCTCCACGGTTGTGTAGCACAGCCCCCAGTGGCCAACGATGACAGCGGCAATGCATCATAATATTACTTGCCAACTGCCAATAAACACCGGAAAAAGAAGAGACCCCCCCCCTCATAAAGTCTGATCTCAACACACCCAGAAAGGCAAAGTTTTTGTTCCATTTTTTCTCACATCAAGTCTTTATTAATCTACTATATAGAGTGTGCTAGCATGCTGAGGTGTTGCTCCATGTGCTCCTGTGACAATGAGCCATAATTTATTTAATAAATGGGCCTGTATTTATTTATTGTGAGTAATTGGATGATTAGATAATGATGTAAACAAACAATGATGTAAACAAACAAATGCAGGTAGACCCATTAAAGTGGATGATACACTTAAACCACAGTGTAGCATCTTCTGATGCTACTTCCAGGAGGATAATGTACCATGTCACAAAGCTCAGATCATCCCCACCTGCTTTCTTGAAGGTGATGAGTTCACTGGACTACAGGGATGTGGTAGAACAGGAGGTTTACAAAAAATTCAGTGTTTACTAAAGGCGCTGTAGAATTTACTTATTCAGATTAATACAGTCCAGGAAATCATCATAAAAAAGGAACAAGGATAACTTAAAGATTTTTTTTATATTGTGATCTGAACAAGAACACAAACACCTGCCTTCATTTCCATTGTTGTTTATTGGTCAGTATTTATCACAGGCAATAATAATCATAGTCATAATAGTGCACTTTTCCTTTTTTTGTAATTATAATACAGACATTTCTCTTTGTCATCATCATCATTAATCGTGTGAGCTGCTTCCTCCCCTGCACACCTCTTCCTCCCTAAAATCTTTTTATTATGACATCCTGTATTTTTCTACGGTGAGAAAGTTTTTTTTTCTACTGTGTAAAGTGGAGGGTCATAAAATGGGAGAAGAGTGGGGGGATGTGGGACTCATGTCATGTCAGAGCAAAGGTGGACAGGAAATGGGCAGAAGAGATTATAGTCGTACCATTGTAACTGCAGGACAATGAGCAATAATGATGAGATGAAGAATTGTATAATGGCTACAGTTTCAATAAAACATAGTTGATGCTACATAGATATGAATGGTTTACAATGTAGACAGACAGGCACACAGTGTATACAAATGTATACAGCATCTGCATCAAAGTATACAGTGTAGAAAATGTTTATAAGGAGGGTGATTATATAAGAGGGTAAGATATGTGCATTTGGGAAAATAATAGGCAATGAAATACAAAGAGGAATGTGAAGTGGCCATAGAAAATAAATTTAAGGTAAATGGGTTCTTTCTGTCATATTCTTCACATTTTTAGTCCTTAACATGTTTTTCTCTGAAAGTGGATGCCAGGTGAATTGGACTCTAAACTCATGCTCAGAGTTTTAAACTAAACTCATGTTTAAAAAAGATCCACCATCCTTTTAAATCTGATGTCTGTAACTTTAAACCTCACTGACCTCTGTCCTTTAGAAAAGTGGGTCTCACTTTAGGATCCTTTTACAGGAGTCCACTGCAAGAGCCAAGATAGGAAAGAAAGGCTTCTTCTACACCAAAAGAACTAAAACACAAATCTAAAAGTCTAATGTTAAAACCCCAGCACAGACTGAAAGCAGTTTTCCCAACGCATATCCAGAATCACACCAAAACTTCATCTGGGACCATAATACATTCCAAGAAATGCTAGTTTATGAATGATCCAGTTTTACTTTGCGTTTGAAATTGCAGCCAAACTCGACTAAAACCATTGCTTGGTGGGGCATATGTAAACATTTAAACAGAGGAATGAGCATGGTGACAGAAAATGCCTCACAAAGAAATAAAGTTATGTAAGCTGTTAGCACTGTTCTCAGCTGAGCTTTGAGGTAAAGGCTAGAATTAGCATTGTGTTGGCACACACACAAAGAATGCCAACATGCTAATACTTAGAGGGTATGATGACTCCCATGCTTCTTATTATGAAAGCATGCTAACATTTCCAAGTTGGCTGTGAACACAAAGTGCAGCTAACCATGTGTGAAAACATTTTAGTTAAGCATGATAGCCTGTTAACATTTCCTAGTTAGCTCTAAACATTAAGTGCAGCTAACCATGTATGGAAACTATTGGTATGTTCCTAATGTCCTTGGAACTCGGAATTTCGAGGTATTTTTGCTAAAAATTACAAAGTGATCTTGTTTCTCTGAATGGCAAACTCGTTTCAGAGGACCCCGAAATTCTAGATTTAGAGATGGCTGCCCCAAGTATGGGTGTTTGTTAATCATTATCACCAAAATTGGCTGCTGTTCTCATAGTGCACATTTCCACAACGGGTTTGTAATTTTTTTAGTTTTTATAGAGCATGTGTAGATGCTCACGAAGTGGCTGTTTTTTCCGATTTGGTGCAACTGGAACCCCAACTACGTGGCTATGATGTCACCAGGAATTCAAGACATCTGGAATGCATTTTGCCAAGCACAGTAGCATGCTAACATTTCCTTGTTAGCTCTAAATACAAAGTGCAGCTAACCCCGTGGGGAACTCCATTTTGTTAGGCATGATAGCATGCTAACATTTCCCAGTTTAGCTGTAAACACAAAGTGCAGCTAACCACATATGGAAACTATTTAGCTAAGCGCAATAGTGCGGTAACATTTCCTATTTAGCTGTAAACACAAAGTGAAGCTGACCATGTGTGGAAACTATTTAGTTAAGCACAATAGCCTGCTAACATTCCCTAGTTAGCTGTAAACACAAAAATAAACTAACAAAAGTGAGAAAATTAATTTGTTAGAATCCATTAGGCAGATATTTAGTTATTTTGTCACATAACTACATTTCCACCTGCTGGCAATACTTGATGAAAGGAAAAACCAAATGGGATTACTCTTTGGGCATCATGCTTGTCTGTTGAGTTCCACAACAATCCATTCAGGAGTGAATGGAGTGAATATACATTATAATCCAATTAGGTGTGCTCGTGCAGCTCAGTCTAATAGCATAACATGAAGTAGTCACAAAACATAATCTTAGCCACAAATTTTCTGATCATGTTTCTCGTTATTGGGCACAAAAGGAGACCCTAGAAGAAGTTATTCAAGAAATAGTCACAAAGCATATATTGCATTATATTTAAAAAGCTACAGCCTAAATTTGGAAGTTGCAAGTATCAATGAGCTGTGCAGAACACCAAAGCCAGTTTAAGTCTAATGTGTGGGAGTGTTGGTTTGACTTTGATAAGATCTATTTAGTACAATTTCAGCCAGGCTGTATACCATTTTTAGGCTCTTGTGGCCCTTATTTTAATAATAGCTGGATAAGAAAGATGAGTCAGAGAGAGTGGGGAAAGACTTGCAGCAAAGGCTAGGACTTGAACCTCAGCCAGCTTCAACAAGGAGCTGTAGCCTCTGTACATTGAACAGCTGCTCAAGCAGTTGGGCTACACACCATCCATAATCTATACATCACCAACTACTTAGTTAAGTTTATTCTACTCATGACTGTTTCATGACTATTTTGTGTTTTTCCTTGAGACCATAGAGGTTCCTAGCTGGGCTGAAAAATTCTAAGGCCTGCATGAGTATTTGCCTGTATGCACAAAAGTAAATGAAATATTCTTCCAGCTCCTTACATCCTTCTATCTTAGGTGTCAACAAAAAATAAAGTGCAAAGACATATGAAAGAGTGAATGGCTAAGTATTAGCGCATAAAAAGAAAAGGTTCTCCATACTGACGTGTCAGTTTGTGAAATTTTGCTCTTGGTAAACATCTATGGTCGATAAAACAAATCCAAATGGGAAAAAACATACGGTAAAGCTGTAAAGTACCCCCCCCCAACAGAAACTTTGAGTGTCAAAAAAAAAAAACAAATAAGAAAATCAGTGTCAGATACAAGTTGCAGAAACATTTCCTTTTCTTTTTCCCATTTATAAATAAAACTGCTCTACTTTAAAGAAATACATTTTAAAAAACAACTTTTTAAATAAATATATGTTGAGCAAAATTTTTTAGCAATCTTGCATCAATTTAAAAAAGTTTTTTTCACATTCACATGGTTGGTCCCACCCTCTATTTTGCTGGTGGCAAACAGAAACACAAAAAGAAAAAAAACAAGCAAACCCACACACATGTGCACACATACACACAAACAAGAGAACAGTAAGAAGAAATAGATAAAAAAAAAATAAGCACATCTCATTCTTCGGTTCTGGCTTCAATTTCCTTCCTAGGCAGCATTTTTGTTTTAGCTTTTGTGAAGAAAAAAAAAAATAAAAAAAAAGATTCATCTTCAGTTGCCTCTCCTGGTCTTCTTTCCATTTACCTTTTCACAGAGGCAGAAAGAAAGTCTAACTTCAAAGAAAACAGAGCATAAGACAGGTTTCAGTTACCTTATTTTTAAAGTAAATTTTTTTAAACACCTTAGTGTTAATCTTAATCTGCTCCATCATTTCATTCATTGTAGTTTTCATCCCAGTAAATGAAAAGACTTGGATATTTCAATGTGCGTATATACACATATGAAAGAGCAATTGGTTTTTTGATTTATTTCTCACATTACTATGTTGTAAAGGATAGCAAAACATCCCAAAAGAAAACATTCAAAGGTTTAGCCGAGGCTAATAGGAGGCTCTTGCTGTAAAATCAATCAATCATATTTTTCTGGAAGTTATGTGCAGGCTTGTGCCTCGTTAATGCAAGCAACAGCAATTTCAAGTCAAAGTTGTTGGAAAAAAAAAAGAACGTGACAGTGTAAAAAGACCATTAATAACTGAGTTTTTCAGCGTAACAAATCTGAAGCCAAAAGATGGAAATAAATCACATGATATCTGGAAACGGCTGGTAAGCCTATAAGTTCTTCTACATATTTTCCCTTTTCTATTCAATTTTCTTTATTTCCATTTTTTTTACTTAATTAAAAAATAGCAATTAAAGTCAGGCTATTGACTATCCTTAGAAACTTTGCAGTGATTAAATCATTCATTAACACTATTGCTAGCACCAAAACCCTAAATAAAAACTCAAACAATTCAGCAAAAATATCTTAATTATCTCCTATGAGCCATGTATATGCAGGGCAGTGATTGCAACCATCCTGGATTGTTATTTAATGGCTAACAGCAGAATAAAATGAGAGTTTAATATTTTACCATCCTATTTACAGTGCAGCAACAGAAAGTCAACATTCAGAAGTGGAGGGCATGACGCCTCATTTCTATGTGTTTGGTCCACAATTCAATCTGATATACAGACTATGAACCCTAGTTTTTAACAAAAGGGATTTTTTATCCTCACATGAAAAACCTCACCCATTTCAGTTTTAATCCCATTTATAGAGATTCCCACGTGAATAACTGGACTTCTGCTTCTTTCAAATACAAGGAAGTATGACGTGATGACGTGAGTGACTGGTAAGCTGGGGTTCAAGGCCTATTCAGAGTCATGCTTAGACTTTTTTTTGTTGTTTAGACAGATTAGGAAACCAAACAGAATCCCTCAGAGTGCTAGCAACAGCTTTGCACGCATGCTAATTAAGTTAATGCTAGCTGAATCAACACATTTTTAATCGTTACAGGGGTTCCAGTATGCACTTGGTGATTCATTAATGTGTTGAAAGGCCAAATAAACCAAATAATCTCTCACAAGATAATCAAAGATTAATTGGCAGCTGTCTCTAGTTATGACTAGAGCTGTGTGGGAGAAGGAGTTTAGTGATATTCTAAAGCCTCATATTAGCTTTGGCTAAAGACTTGGCTAATGACTTTGTTGCCTTGCTTTCCGACAGACTCTCTTGGATGGCAAGGCTTCATAACCAATATGTGAAACAGGAAAAACTTCAATGAACAAATTATTATGCACAGGAAATGATTGTTGTAAATGTAGGACCAGAAAAAAACTCCCGTTTTGTCTCTTACATTTTCAGCAGGTGTTGTGACTTGTGTGGCTAGTTTACTTAAAACTGGAGTAAATCTATGGAGCCCATCTGGTGAAAAAAATATATTTCATTGCATGACCACATATTACTTGCACATAGGAATGAGTTAACTAAGTCATAACCACACATTACTAAGGCATCATTACTTGCCCTTTGCCCACATATTGTTTTACTTTCAAACCATACCCCTTGAGCACCTGAATTAAGTGTCTTTTACTAATTCTGATACTGTGCTTACTTATAAGAGTTCGCAGGATATGATTGTATTAGACCAACCTTTTCTTTAATATTTGGGGGTTTTTGACTAGGATGCATGTCCCCTTTGGGTTACCATACAGTAGGCAAACCATTGCTTTTTTTATGGTATTTATGTTTATTAGGGAACAATAAAAAGGTGGCGGTGCCGCTGAATGGTGCATCTGGTGTCCAAACTTTGTTGTTTTACAGCAAACTATTTAGTTAGGCAAACCTTTTGTTGTTTTATTTTTACCTTCACGATTGAGTTGCTCCTTACTCTTTGATTGTTAAAGCTTAGCATAAATGTAAATAAATCAACTTTAACCAATGAAAAATGAACAATTCTTATAATTTTCAACCTCATTTTGTTGCTTTGCTTGAGAAAAACCATTTGTCTTCTATTAAAGAGTGAAGAAAAGAGAGGGCTTCCTGACAGATAACTCATCAGATAAGACTAGATGAGGCAGGTGATGAAATGTTGATGACCAGGTAATGATTAATGACAACGCCTTGATGTGCTCCATCACTGGCCTCCATCTTCCTGGTCCATTTTGCCAGCTAAGTGGGAACAAAGTGTTGCAACTGGTCACTGGAAATGTCATGTGCTTTCTTGATCGGTTGCAGTGGGTGGATTACTTGTTTCCCTGGTTGTGAGCTTTCCCTGTATTTCTATAGGAAGGTGGCTTTTTTAGGACGTCACTTACAGTTATCCTTTCAGGGTCAAGTTACTGTTGAGGGCCGACTAGAGATCAGCTCAACGTGTCATACATTTCTTCCAAATGCAGCCATTTTTAAGGGAATCCATCAAATCCCCTAAATCATCTTCAAGAAAAATCTTCCCATCCTTCCATCCCATGGCCTGGGACTAAAGGTAGGAAACATGGCAGGAAGTATGGGAAGTGGGGAGGAGAGAATGTAGGAAGGACTGAGGGGAGGAAGAGAGAAAAGCCTGGCAGGTCTTCACTTCTCTTCCACAACATTCTTTTCAAGGATGAGACTGTGTCCCATTGGATGATGCAAGGAGTCTACTCTTGTCTTTCCCCGACTCTGGCCGTTGTAAGACGTTCCTGCTGCTGCTGCCGCTACTGCTCACCCCATCTGCCACGTGATCCCGTTCTCCCTGATCTGATCCACTTTCGGAGCGCTTAGAGTTCTGACGTGAAGGAGCGCTGGGTTGCCGGGGAAGCTGACCATTCTTCTCATCTGAGAGGCATGGAGTACAGTTGCAGAGAGAGATTTCACAAATTAACATCTGGTCTTCTATAGAACTAGGATAGAGACATATGTTTTATAACTTGCACACATGTTTTGTAACTCATTTGTTGCCCTTACATACTCTGCGAGAAGCAAGAACTTTTTCCTTGTTCTCAAGGCCCCTAAAGCAAATTGACGTCATTTTCACGGGCGTGGTAGGGGACATCTTGCAGCTTGTTCTCAACGCATGAACTGAGCAAAACTTTTTTTTCGTGGGGCTCTAAAAAAGTATTATGTAATCGAATGGACATCTGAGGTGGGCGTGGTTTATGTGAAAGCACATGAGGTGGAAAGTTGTTAATTCTGCATTTTCACTGATGAGATCACGGAGAGCTTTAACTAACAGCTGATGGAGGTGGTGAGAAAGTACGAAAATGAACAAAACACGTGCAATATAAAGACACGGCTGCGTGAACAACTCTGTCCTGCCACGGACGAAGTTTCTTGAGTATGAAATCACTGGGTCGTTGCACATAAAACCCCAGATGTCCCCCTTGCCCCCTCAGTAATCCCCGTCCTGTCGCAGAGGACGCTTCTTGTGGAGTACGAATTGGTCCAACCAAAACAAACTTTTTAATGTTCTTGCAGCCTTGAGAATAAGACCAAAGTTCTAGATTCTCGAGCAGTATGTAACAAGCTTAAGTGTAAAAACAAGTACAGGTACAAATTAAATCCACAACTACGAGTTGATTCTGCATGTCTGAATACTCAAGTCAGTTTTATTTGGTACAAAACATTTGTCCCACATGTTTAATAAAACCGAATTATAATTTTATACTTGTATTTCATGAATTACAAAAATTCACTTGTATTTTCTGACTTATAAAATGTACATGCATTTTCCAACTAGTTCATTTACTTGTTTTCTTCTGAAAATGTATTTGTATTTTGTGGCTTGAAGAATGAATTTGTTCTTAAAGATTTGATTTGTACCCCTACTTGTTTTTACAATTTCAAATATGGAGCGTAACAAGTTACAAAACTTCTGTCCCTCTTCTTGCTCCGTAGTTCATGTGCACAGACGTTGGGACTCACCAGCCAATGCCTGCACAGAAGGCTGATCGTGGGTGCTGAGCAGCTGAGCCTGAATGGTTTCCACAACTCTTTTGAATCTACGACTGGGACCTGAAAGGAAGAAAGTAATTAAAATCTGTATAAATTTTCATATAAATCTCCAGTCCTAAATGGTTTTACTGTCCCAGGTTCATTCAAGACAAACATGATCTGAGATATGCTCAAAGGCCCATTATGTATTGGATAAGAAATTCTTAATAAAGATAAACTATGCAAAGATAATAAAACATGAACATGATCAGAATTTACCCCTCATTTGTTAAACAATCTTGAAGCTGCTTACTTTTTTGTGGTCACTTGAGGGCAATAGAACAAGCTTTAAGCACAACAACATGCAGCCAGTGTATTGAATATTCTGTTTTTCACTGGTATTTAACATAATTTCATGGATTCGCCAATTATCTGTTGATTTAATGTCATATCATTTTATCTCACTGTTGACTGTGTTTTCATACACCTACCTCAAATTTAATCTTAACCGTGCTGATAATGCCAGCATGTTAGAGTTGTATTTTAAAGCAGTCATAAGAACGTTATCACTTTGCAATGTGTTTATCATTTTGACTGTTTATAAAAACCAAATATAGTGAATAAGAATGTGACCTTTTGTACTTTTCATGGGATGGTTTACAGTTTCCTAAGGACGTACATGGCCGATCCCTTAAAAGGTAAAGCTGTAAATGGCTAAAAATAAATTTTTTATGAGCCCATAACGTGCATATCATGTTCAAAATGGTTATAGTGAGCTTTGACCCGTTCTTTTTCAAAATTACCCTAATAACCAGTCTGCCACAGAATCAATCCAATTATAATGACAGTCAGTAAAGTTTGCTATTTAATCAATTTGCCAAAACGTGCCAACATCATATACTGAATATGAATTTATGTACAGACTGTCAGGGTTAATTAGAGTGGATTCAGTTGAATTTTCCAAGAATTGGGACACTATTGCTGTGAAACCACATTTAAAGGAGCACTGGAAATCACAGCCTTATCTGACAAAATGGGATTCTTAAGAGTCAATACAGATTATTTTCCACAAGGTTTGAGCTAGAGATGGGCATTTCAACCAAAGGTACATTTCAGAATCACTGATAATGATTTGATTATTCTTCAAATACTTGTTAATTGTGGATGAACACTCATCCTTCGCTGAATGACTGAACAGTTGTGGTAGACTTAAGAAATGCTTTAGCTAGCAGAGGTTGAACTGAGGGCTGTTTAAAATGATGTAAAGGATTGAGCTAGATTAATATTTCCTGGTTATCCTGGCTGAAATTAGCCTTGATTCAGTTTCACAACACATCAGTTACCATGGAGATTCATTCTGTGCAGCTAGCTTGCTCCAGACCAAGCTAACAGCCAGGCTAACAGTTACTAACACTTTTTGTACAGTTTTCTAAACAGTTTAATATTTTTTTTCATCCAGTATGGTGTTCTTTGCTCTTTATTAATTATATAGCAATAAAATTAATTAGCTAGATTCACAAACCATGACCATTTAATATTTTAACTTTGCTCATCATTAAAGATTAAAGTCACTGTGACAGCAAATTATATTAAAGACTGCTGAACATGGTGACATGCTTGGCCTGTTTCAGACTGATAGCATACAAGGTTGCTTTCTAATTAGTCAGTGATAAGATTAATATATTAAATCCTCACACAAAGACAAGGAGTGAAACAATCAAAGACCAATGACCTAGATGGTGTGCCTCCTTTACTGTTAATAACAAAATCATTAGAGAAAGAAAACATCCTGCTCCACACAACCCTTCAGATTTTAACCAGAACTAAACAACACAGCTTAACATAACTGTGAGTGTTGTCCTTTGGATAATACCTTTTGGATTTGTATGCTAACACAACAAGGTCTGTCATTAATTCCCATGAGTCTTTGTGGTTGCATTCACTCAGAATGCTATGATTTTATATGATTTAATTCTTCATAAGCCTCTGTTACTAGCTGATGTTCACGTAAGGTGAAGTAAAATTTAATAAAATAATACTTTATTAATACACTGAGGTGAAATTGTGAGGTTGTAGTAAGTTTTCTTTAAGTATGGAGCAGCAAAGTTCCCATGTGAGCATTAGTTCATCTGTGCTCCACCACATGAACGTGCACTCAGTAGTTTACTTACTCCTGGCTTGACACAGTTGGTCCTCCTCAGTCTGGTTTGATGTTCATGAAACCAGTTAAACCAGAAAGCTCTGACAAGGCTGGTCAAGCCCCGCTATCTTCTCTTATTCTGGATAACTTCATTCTACTTTTGTGAAACAGGCCCCAGGACCTTGTTTTTATTTGTTCTCTTGAAAGGCTTCCAGCAGAACGTTTTACCAATTACTGTTTTAGGCTCTGCAAAGTTTCTGGTATTTGTACTTCATTAGCATCAAATCTCACGACACTGCACAATTTTTATCAGAAGTCTGTTGTTTCTTCTTATCAGTTGGTAAACTGATGCCATCTAGTGGCTAAAGTAAAACATTACTACCAGATGCTGGTTGAAATCAGACAATATTAAGATGATAGTTGCATAAACTATTAGACTTCTTACAGTTTAATGACTACAAAAATCAACGCCCATCATTATTTCAAACCATTAATTTGAGAGTGAGTGAAACACAAGAGCATTGCTTATAAAACTAGGCTACTGAGATGTACAGAGATATTCTCTCAGTTAGGTTAATCAGATGTTGCTACACAGCACAGTTACATGATGCAACCATGGAGTTTTTGACAGGTTAAAAAGTGACATGTTGTGTAAGGCAGAATCGCTCAGCTGTTGTCAACCTGATCAACATTAATTTAATTTAATGACAAATTTAATGTAGAAGAATCAAACAGCCAACGAGTGAAAAGGGTGATCCTGAGACTTTTTAATGATGGTGTGTTTTCATGTAAACTGGTTGCATAAGCTCGATGTGTGATTACATCTAAGCTGCAGACGCTGCATTTCCATCTCCGTTACCTGCTAATAAAGTGAAGGTGACGCTGTAGATACCCGTCTCTCTTCTTCCCTCTCTCTCTGCTCGTTCCCTCTCTCGTTCCCTCTCTCCCTCAGAAAAAGCGATGTCCACCTGCAGGAGAAGAACCAATCACAGCAACTCACTCATTGACGACACCTTTAATAAAATGTCGATTTCTGTTCGGGCTTGGCAATTAATTCAAAATTCTTTATTGATCTAATTTTGCTCATGTCAGGTATTTAAATTATTTCTCTTAAATATATTTAAATGATTAATTAAATGACTGTATATAGTTGAACTGTGCTGCATTTCTCATATTTTAAAATCAACTTCTGCTCTTCTATAATGAAAATGTTTGCAACAAAAACTTTCAGTTGTCTATGAGAGCTAAAAAAAAAGATGCTAAAATAACTGCTAATCAATTGTAATCGAGGTAACATGTTCAATTAATTGGGATATTAATTTGAGGTCATATCGCTCAGCTCTACTTTCTGTTTGTTGTTAAAAATATATATTCTACATAGTGGTTTAGATAATGGAATTAACTCAGCTGAATATAATGAGCCTGCTTTACTGCAGGTAACTTATGTCATATTTTGTGTAGAAACACCAGCAGTACTTCTACTTTTACTTTAATACTTTGAGCTATATCTCATTTGGTAATTATAAAAATGTTCAGGAATATTTGTAAAATAATTTGAGAACAAGTTTAGATAAAAATCTCTTTACAGACGAACAGACACATTCAGTGAATGTTTTTTCTGTATTCGTGTAAATATACAATTAAATAATACAACAGTGACGGCCAGATGAAGCTTCTTAAGAGATGTTAGTTATTAAACCCATGAATGCCTAACAGCCTAAAGAAATTATAAAAGTTATAAATTCCAACAGTCAGAGTAATACTCTCCTTAACGAGCTTCATGTGCTCTCCTAAAGTCATCTTAGTTGAGGCAGTATGCGATCACAGGTTTACCAGACGCCCAATGAGTTATATTACTGACAAATAAGTGTCTGCATCAAAACTAAAGTGGAAAAGCATAAAATGATTATAATAAGAAGATTTTGGTGGTATAAAATAATGAACAATCAAATAAAAACTGTTAACTAGTTTGGAGTCACTTTGTGAAGTAAAACTATTGCACCCTGACGAAGGCTGTGAAGATTTGCTCGGTCATCATTTATCTCGTCTTCTATTGGCTGGAGGAGGTTTGACAGACAGCTCTTTCATCAACCCAAGAGAGGAAAAAATATCCCAGAGCAGAAGTTTTGAGAGCAGAGAAAGTGTCTAAGTGTGAGGGAAAGAAACCAAGTCTGAGCGCAGAGTTTTGAAAGGAAGGACAATATATTTGAAAGCAAGAGAGACTTTCTGAGTGTGAGAGCAGAGTTTAGAGAGAGAGCAAGAGGATATTTGAGCATGACAAACCAGAAAGCTTGCTCTCAAAGCAAACAATTACGCTCTTGATTAAAGATAGAAAAATACCCCTATATTGAACTTTTCACTCTTCATAGATGAACAGATCTTCTGTCTTTCACTGATAGTAATGTGGTTTTGTTTTAGGAGGACATAACGATTTCTACTGTGTTCCAGGTGAATTTACTCTGACATAGTCACACATATTTGGATTCTGACACTTCTGTAGTAATCTCACAGTCTCAGCTTTCTGTCGAGACCAAGATCAGACATTAGGCTTTTCTACACTTTTAATGCTCCACCTATTGATTGAAACAGCTTTTTAACATGCCACATGATTATCTTAACAAAAGAAAGAAAAAACAAAAAGCATATGTTTTCATTCTTAACTTCTCTGTACTGTCAGCTATTAGGATGTCAAACTGTTTAACACTTTTTTTTGCTCAGATGATTTAATCATCTTCAGTTCTAATTAAAAATACCAAATATTAAAAAATTTTAATTATTTTTTAACCCTTTAAATATCAGTTTTCCAACAAAAAGTAATTGTTTTCATAAAACTAAAAACAGAAAAATTGAGCTTTTTTCCATATAATAGATTTTGGGATGTTGTGGACTTAATGTTAAGATCAGTCTTAGATATACTAAAAATGAATACCAAAATCGATTTTGCTGCTTTTTTTGTTTTTTTTTATTTAGTTAGTTTTATTTCAGAATTTTTCAATAGCAGTTTTTTAAGAGGGGACTTTTTTGTCCTGCGATGACCTTAAAGGACAGTAAATTTGTCCCCAGTGACATGTTGACCTCTGAATAAAACTGAAATTGGAATATCAAAGTTCTTCATCATAAACACTTTCTTACAAAAAATCATACCATTCAGGGCAACGCAACTAAAATGGTGGCCAAAAGTTGAGCGAAAAATTCCCAAAAGGGACAAAAAAGTCCCTGATTACCCGTAAGGGTTAATGTTATTTTTTTGGCTTTATGTTTGCTTAATTGTTGTGTAAAAATTTATTCAACTTGTCTTGACTAGCAGACTCCTACAGCACTTATATTTCTGTTTTATTTATTCTGATTATTGTTGTGCAGTCATATTTGTGGTTCACTGTTGATGCCGGTCTGTGTTGGTGTGGTTGTTTTCATCCGTGATTCGGCTACACTGTTGTCCACGACTAATTTCCCTCCGGGGACAATAAAGTTTATTCTGATTTAGTTTAAAAGCATTTATCAGTCGATGCTGATGATATGTAAAAAAAATAATCCTCATCCCTAATTTAGATAAACTTTGACTGATAGTATTTCATTCGTATAGTAGTTTTATGGTTATTGTTTCTGATTTGCTAAACAAAACAAAAATAAATTAAAAAAATGAAAATTTAGGTTTTAATTGGAGCTTTATTGATCTGATACTGACTGTATAGGCAAAATGTGATGTTGAGTGGTATAAAAGGAAATAATACTTGGAACTTGATGGGCTTCTGGAAGACAGAGGGGCCACCGGAGGACTTATACTCTGCCCGGAAACTGTTCTGAGCCACCACACTGTGGCTGATGGAGGGAATCTGTGGAGGCAACAAAGAATGGGCCATGGTTAGTGAATTAGCCTTTACATTAGAGTTTTTAACATGCAGGGCGTCCAGAAGCTTTTTAACGTCTGCACTCACGGACAGAAAGGCGTGGACGATGTCTGCTTTGATTGAGCTGAGCGGCTTATCTCTAATCAGCACAAAGATCTGCTCCTCCTTCTCCAGGGTGATAAAGTTTCCAAACCAAGACCGCTTAGCCAGTCTGCACACAGGAGACAAAACATCCAGTCACACATTTCATAAACACAAAAATGATTAATGATGGATAGAAGTTAGATGTACACTTCCAGCTCATCTACACCCCGTGTCATTAACATATGGAGACCCCCACATGCCTTGCATGTTTTAGAGGTGTCCATCTTTAACACACCTGACTCAAATGAATGGCTCGTTAGCAGGCTTGCAAAGAACTTGACAAGCAGGTCAATTAATCTGAATCAGGTGTACTGGAGTTGGAAAGAGCTAAAACATGCAGGGCAGTGGTCCCTGAGGACCAGGATTGAGAAACACTATGCTACTGCAAACCTTTTTTTTTTTTTTACTTCTACAAACTTAACTCTGTGTTTTGATTGTTTGAAAATTGAAAAAAACGACGAGATCCAAGCTTGTTTCAGCGTATTCGGAGAGGGCGACATTCAAGTGCAACTTCTGGTGTCATGCCGAAAAAACAAAATGAAGCCGTGGTATTTGAATAAGGTTTACTGAAAATGCATAGATGTAGAGGATCTGTATAATCTATATTTAAATTAAATCATGTACAAAACCATGTACAAAATAGGGTGTCTGCGATGTTTATAACAGCACAATGTATAATTTTAATATAGTCATTGTGTTCTACGATTATGATGCCTTGGTGATCAAATGTTTGACCATCACTTATTCTTAATACATACGCACTAGAGCAGAGACCATTGTTCTTGTCCTTTAGGACGAAGGTCAGTAAATATGAACAGTATGCACAAGGGATGTGCATGTCTAGTTAACTAAACGATTAGTCAGGACAACGCTCAAAGTCGATGGCCCTTTTTAATAGTCAACGATTTGTTTGGAGGAGTTATGTCTCACTGTGCAGAGACATGCTGCTGTTTACAGCACCGTGTTAAAAGAACAGCATGGCCCCTTTAAGAATGGTCGAGCTTAGGAGGAAGACAGAATTTTGTATGTCCTTTGAAGTCAACAAAAATGGTTCTTTGCCCAATAAAGGGTTAAGCCAAAAATATATCTAGATTATTGCAAAGCCCCACCCCAAAAGTTCCCTTTATGTCAAAAGTACCTCCTCCCTACAAGGGCCGTTTTCAGAAATGAAGTATCTCCCTTGGAGCTGTGAATATTCCCAGCACGCATGAAACTGAGACATGTACTTACTCTGGACTGGACTCTGGAGTCAAACTGGACATGTCTTCTGATGTAGGAACTGAAACACGAACCACAGACAGACAGAGATGAAGGGAGGGAGGAGGGATTAGAAAAGGGCAGTGAAACCTGATGACAGGCTTTAAGTTAATTGTCCTAATTAGAGATTATCACAGCATCAGACTTTACTCAGCACAGCTGCAGGCTGGGACACATGTTCTCTCCTCACTTATAAAAGGTGCTGTGCTAAATGCAGATGCTGAATCAGACCGCTCCGCTATGATCAAGCTTACGTGGCTTCATCCCTGAGCTGCATGGAAAAAAATCTCGACTCACCTTGCAGTTTGCGCCGATGAAAGCGCGGGGAACCCAGTAGGTTGTTTTTGAACGAGTTAAGCCTCGTTCTCCAGTGGGCGGAGCTCGAGGCAGCCAATCCGCCACTGCCGCCAGGGCTGGAAGGCGGGGTCAGCGACAACGAAGCCCCACCGCCTCCATCCGCTCTGGAAGAAGATGATGAGGAAGAGGAGGAGGGAGGAGTGGTGGAGGAGGGGTGTTGGATATGGTGCACGGGCGTGCCCAGAGGGGTGGGCAGCGGTGAGCCCTGCGGCGTGACCTGCGACACAGGAGGAGGGGTGGCAGACGAGTTAGAGGACGAGTGGACATTCTTGGACTTGAAGACGGATGGAGAGGGGAAGTTAAAGAAGCGTGGGATGGGGGAGAGGATGGGGGAGGGGGAAGGGGAAGGAGAACGTGGAGTCTGGAGGGGGAGGGACTTCATGGAGTGGAGCTTGTTCCGTTCAGCGGGACTCTTTGAGGGCAGGGTCTGGGTTTTTGAGTCAGGTGTCGGACGGGTAGGCCGAGGGGTGGTGGCACTTCCTGGTTTGGGGTCTTTGGAGGAGGAAACGGAGGTGGAGGTGACCTCTGATTGGTTGAAAGTGAAGA
Organism: Melanotaenia trifasciata; assembly: GCA_037177355.1. NCBI lineage: Eukaryota > Metazoa > Chordata > Actinopteri > Atheriniformes > Melanotaeniidae > Melanotaenia > Melanotaenia trifasciata. The sequence continues at coordinate 9,814,649 of JBAFTB010000023.1, forward strand.
CCGGACTCTGATGGCAGACAGAGAAAGATGGAAAAAAGGAGGGAAAGGGATGTGGACATATGAGACAGGAAGCAATGGTCATGAAATATGATTCATGGTCATGATTCATCAACAAGCCTTGATTAGAGGCACCAAATGGAAGATGGATTTGATGATTCTGTTGTCTGATTATGCTTCTGTTTGTCAGTCCCCTTCTTGCTCATGCTGGAAACCTACCCAGACTGTAGTATGAGGCAGCATGACGTGCCTCTTTCATGACAATATGATGGTATGATGGATAAGCATGACAAGCAGGGGCAGCCTCAGTCGACATTAACAGAAGAAAAAAAGTCACATCACCGGAAATTTGCTTCGATAACCAAACTGATATGAAATGCTGAAGCTGCAGATGACACATATATTACTAGGATTTAGGACACAACATGGCATGCTATGTTCTCAAATGGAAAAGATATCTACTACAGTATGGTCTGTAAACAAAAAAAATACTGTTCACATTTGAACAAAAATTCAATAGTTAATATAGATTTGATTAACATATGGTGAACTAAATTAACTGTGAACACACAGATTATCTCTTAAATTCTAAATGTATAATATTTTTTTTCTTTATACAATAGAAATGAAAGATGCCAGATGCCTATTTATGAAATAGACCAGAAAACTGATAAAATTTGCCATTTTTCTGAACTCAGACTACAACACTTTAAACTCATGAAAGAACACTTGACTTTTCAATTAAAAAACAAAAACTTGCATTTCTTTCATGTGTGGTTTGGCCACAGATCGTTGGTACTGTTTTTCTCGGTCGAGTGAGCCACATGACTCCAGCCCCTGTACTGTATCACAAGGTGCGGTCTTTTGCATGACAGCAGCATTTTGGAAATTTCAAACAGTAATAAGTTGCTTGTTTTTACACATGTATGACTTTGTGTGCGAGTAAGCTAGAAAACTGATTGAATTAGCTTTTCAAAGCAGACACAGCAACTGGAACACAGACAAGAACTAGGGATTACTTAATTTCACAATTATTTGTTGGTATGAAACATCCCGATTAGTTAATTGTAAAGATTCCTCATTATTATATATTATATTATATTAAGTTATTTGATATATCAAATGATCCTGCCATCCTCTACATATAAGATTTGAATACAGTCAGAAACTGGCAGCTCTATTAAAACTTGAAGACCTATGAGGAGTGTTTATGCTATTTTACACATTTATAATATAGTGGGAAATTCACGGTTGCAGAATAATGATGACAATAGTAAAATCGTGAATATTTCCTTGACAATAATCATACCAAAAAGATCTGTAATTGTGACATCCCGAACTGCAAGACATCTAACTGATGCGTAAACAGTGGACAGGCTATTTTTATGCAAACAAACAAATAAAAACTGCTAACAGTTCCCTCATCAGCAGTTTGGCCAAAGATAGTTTTAGGGGTTGAGTGAGCAACTTCCTCTGTGACAAGATGTGTCCCTTTGCAATAAGGTTACAGCACATTTTGGAACTTTTGAATAGGAATAAGGCGTAAAGCAGTGTTTCTCAGTCCCGGTCCTCGGGGACCACTGCCCTGCATGTTTTAGAGTTGTCCATCTTTAACACCTGACTCAAATGAATGGCTCGTTAGCAAGCTTGCAAAGAACTTGACAAGCAGTTCAGTTAATCTGAATCAGGTGTGCGGGAGTTGGAAAGAGCTAAAACATGCATGGCAGTAATCCCTGAGGTCCAGGATTGAGAAACGCTGGCGTAAAGGCATTTGATACCTTTTCTTTACATACTACTGAAATGCATGTGAGTAATCAAGATAAAATTAGCCTAGCATTAGCTCATACTAGCACTTACACCAACTTTAACTGCAACTACAAAACAGCAAAATGATGGAAAAACACCTGACTGCCTATTTTTATTTATTTATTTTTTTTAGTGCTGGGCAATGATTAAAATTTTTAATCGCGATTAATCGCATGACAAGTTGCGATTAACCACGATTAATCGCATTGTTACGTGCAAAATGTCTCTTTTCTTTAAAAGAAGGCCAATGGCTATATAACAAAAATGGAGTAAATTTTTGGTTTACAAACACTACATCAGGGCTCTCCAACATGTGGCTACGGAGCTGCAAGTGGCTCTCTGCACCTTCCACAATGGCTCTAAATATGTGGCTAAAATATTTTTTAAATCTGTCTTTCCTGTCATTAGGTGGGAAACCAGGGACTTTTTTTTTTCTTTTACACAAAAATCTACATCCCTTAATTCAAAATTTTTTGTAAACACAAATAAAAATAGAGGTAAAGTAGTTCAACCACAAAAACTGAAGTTCTTACCCTGGGACTGCTAAGAGGACTGGAGGACAGACCCGTGGATGCTCCGCTGACTGAACGAGACCTTTGTAAGACAGAGAGGGACACATAAGCCAAACCAAAGTGACTCTCTTATGTCTCTTATTATTCCCACTTGCTATGGTGATTTTAACTGATCACAGCCCAAATCGGGTCATACCTCTGACTGTGAGCACTTATATTCAGGGCTCTGCGAGGTGGGGTCGGAGACCCTTGGTCAGTGACACTGAGGACCTCTAAGCTCTTCCTCGCCGGACTACATCGGCCGTGACGTGTCAGCATTGGCGAGTCCACACGCTTCCTGGGTGGGTCTTTAAACAGACGGAGAGGGGTTAAAAGTTTTAATTAAACAAAATAAACAAAATGGCTAGTTTTCTCACCAGCGTCATTTCTGGGTGGCAGGTCCTCGTCCTCACAGCTGGGGTATCGCTCCTTCCTGTCCAACAGGAGGTAGTAGATCATTTTCTCCTGGTTGTCCCTGTAGGCAAACGTCAAATTAGACATATGACAAAGATAAGAGGGAGGCAGATGAAAGCTTTGTGTTTTTATTACATAACAAGATGGGATTATTTTCATTTTTCTTGAAATACTTCAGTTAAACTTGAAACATTATTACTATGGATGTGCCTGACTAAATGACTAATCGATTAGTCGAAAAGATCAATGGCTTTTTAAAAATTCAACAGCTTTTTTAAAAGTCAACATTTTTGTGGGAGGAGTTATGTATCAATACGCTGAGACATGGGGATGTTTACAGTGCTGTGTTAAAAGAACAGTGTGGCCCCTTTAACAATGGCCGACGCACAGCACAGGAGTCAGAGCTGGAGTGGGGTACAAAGTCAGAGCAGATAAAGTCGCTGTGAGAAACTGTCTGTTTAGCTGTGAATGTTTTGCTACAAGCTTTACCAATAAACACCACACAGTTCTTCTAGTTCCAGCACAGTTTCTGCTTCACCACTGCTGAATAAGGTGAAGTGATTTAACCATGAAGCTAGATGCAGCTAGGTAAAGGCTGCAGGTTCACCCAGGAGTAATTGTCAGGGTCAATAGCCTCTCTTCCGTTCCTCCCAACCTCAGTGTGGAGGTGGAAAGTTTAGGAGCTGTTTCGGTTTGAGTTTTCACAGATAGTGAAAAGAAAATGTTGCCTCAAGGAGCCAAAAGGCCAGACAGAAAGACAGGGAAAGAACTGGTTATGTTGTTGCTATATATATATATATATTTATATATATATATATATAAAGTCAATCCAGGTGTTGTCTTGAAGTCTCCCTGACCCACTTTCTCATCTAACTGCTGAACAATAAACGACACTAGAGCCCACTCAATATTAAAAATATATCACTGTAAAAACATTTGTTTATGGAACACACGTAATGTCACAATATAATAACCATAGAGACGTTTTTATATTTGGTGAATTCAGTATTGACTAATTTCAAAGAAAGTCGCATAAACCTACAAGAACAAATTTGTGGACACCATGTAAAGTTTGTCATTTTACCTATTAATCACACACCCCACAAGGCTAACTGCACACTGCGCTACTCTAATTGATTGTATTTTCAGAAATGCTCTTAACAATATGTCAAGCAGCATACTGATTAATGACATTAGTGACCACTTGCCAGTCTTTACACTGTTTGATGTAGAGCAAATAAGTATGAGAAATAATGGTGGCATAATGGTAAAGAATGTAAGAGTAAGTTCTAAGCACTCAGTAAATGCTTTCAAGCAGAGCTTGTCTGATCACAATTGGAATAATGTTCTTTGAGAACAAGATATTAATAATGTGTAGAAAATTTCATTAACATTAATTAAATGATGCAATGTCCAGTGACACTAAAGTTCCAATTTTTCCAGACTATGATTAAAAATTATGCCAAACTCACATACATGGAGAACATAGTTAATGCATTCAATAAATACAGTGAGGAAATTTAAAAAATAGTCACAATAGACAACAATGAAAGCTCCAAACATGAAAATGAAATTAAATTATTATAATAGTTACTGCATGGAAAGATTAAAGCATCCACTGACTGAAATGATGTTGACATGAATATAATTTAAAAAGTAATACACAATATAGCTACGCCTTGGACACATATATGTAATTTATTTCTTTTACTGGGGAATTTCCCAACCTTGTGAAAATTTCCAAGGTTGTTCCAATTTATAAAACTGGGGATAGTCATCAATTCACTGATAACAGACCAATTTCTATACTTCTTTAACTATCCAAGATTTGGGGAAAATCACATAAAAACAATCTTTCTTCTATTTTCATAACTTGAAAATAGATAACACATATAGAAAAATCTCTTTCAAATTAAAGTGTTGTAAAAAAGGTAACATAGAAAACATGTATATAACAAAAGAAAGGAAAAATATCAAAAAGCTTAACCTGATAATAAACAAAACTATGTGAAAATGAACCACAGAGCTAATGAACTCTGCACACTTAGGTAACAATGCTTTGCTACTTTTGACATTTTGTCATTACAGGGTTTATCTGTACAATTCAGAATGGTTGGGAGGTATTTAGTTTTCCAACTACACGGTATAATCTGGATATTTTATCTCTTGTCTTAATGATACCACCTGCTATCGCTGCAATGGCATATTAGCACAATGGCCGCAATAGAAAGTACATTTGACCCTCAGTATGTGGTTGGTTGACAATAGATTAACATTGTCTAATAAAAAGGTCGGAAATGGAAGGGAACCTTTATTCAAAACTTTAGTCAAGAAGAAATAAGCTAACCTGAAAGCTAAACTGAAAACTGCTGCACTTAATAAACATTAAAAAGAATTTGTCTTACAAGTTCACTATCAGAAATTAAATATGCCCTAAAACAGAGGTGTTGATATCATCCTGCTTTCCTTAAAGTTTGGAATTAGCTGCATTAAACTCTGTCAAGAGAGAGGCCTTGTGTTTAGTTAGCATAGCAACAACAACGTTAATTAGCAAGTTTTCTTTATTTTGTTATTCTCACTTCAATCTCATAGACATTTTTTGTCACAAAACATTCTTGATTGTCACTTAGTATTTATGATTAATTACAGCTATGAAAAGAAGCGTCTTAATAGCTTGAAGTCCATCACACAATGAATTTAATATGTGTGTGTCTGATCATCAGACATTTTGTGTAACATTTAATGGAAAAGTGCCATTGGAGCAACCATTCTTATGTTAAATACAGACATTTATTTCAGTGCTGATAGGAATAAATTGAGAAAGAAAGAAAGAAAATAGAGAAATTGATATAGTTGCTCTTGCCCTGATAGCAAGATATGTTTGGCCCAAATGTGCATTTTTGTTTTGCCCAAAGTTGGTCTTGACTCATGGCGTTGACTAAATCTGAGTGTGGCTGCCAAAACTCACACATGACCATCACTAGAACAATACCATAAGGTAGACTTCCTGCATTAGGGCCACTTCTGGCTCACACAGAACTCACCAATGCCAAAATGTGCCCATATGCAGCCCAAACACGCCTGCTTTCTGGAAGTTAATAGTGTGGATAATTGGCTTGCCACAATGGGACAAACAGCAACTGTTTCTATCTTAGTATGCATGCCAGCATACTTACAAAGCATGTATTTACAAACTACATATTGGCCTCTGTGGAACCTGCCATGCTATAGAGTGTGTATTAAAACTCTTAGCTGGGAAACACAAGCGCAACATAAGTTTTTGTAGACATCTATGTCATCATGTTTAGCTCTCACAGATGGAGTGCTACGTCAAGGTGGGAATGTTGGATGGGTTTGCATTTACTCACTCCTCACTTGTTAGGTCCTGTGTGAGTTTCACCCTGTCTCTGAAGCACCCTAAAGAGTACATGCTTTCCAGGACATCAGGGTCTAGCTCTGTTAAGGACAGGATCCTCTTCACATAGACACAGCGAGGCGGAGGTTGCTCTGGGCAAGGCTCGTTACGACCACCCCTGTCAGGAAAAAAGCATTGGGTTGTCAGAAAACCTCACATGGTTTATAGCAAGTCAAAGGACAGGTAAAGCACTGTACTGATTTTTATTTGCAATAGTGCAGTTGTTTAAATTACTTTTCTATATTCGGATTATTATTTTAATCATGAGTGCATCTGTATCAGGCTGGAATTTTCCTAGCAGTATCTGTCACAGTTATTAATTATCAATATACTGGATTAAGCACCATATATCCATAACTCATACCATTTAAGCAAAGATAAATATCTTATTTTATCTGACACAAATCCAAGAATCAAGGTTATTACCTGTAAGTATCATTCTGAATTTGCAATTTTCACTCATCTACAAACTGTAAAAATGAAAATGTATAAATTGATTTAAAGTCTCAGTTTTGCTTTGCATGATCCATATCGTCATGCTGGGAGCTTTGGGTCTGTTTTGTCTCTGGTCTGCCACTTTGATGGCAGAAGACAGAAAGATAAATTCCCAAAATAGATGACAGGAGTCATTCACAAAGTTGAAGTTATTGAACCTAATATGTTACACAGGTATAATATGTGTTTGAAGTTAGTTCATTCTAAGATGTTTTAGAGGGAATTAGGAAATGTATTGTAGCTTTGAAGCTGATAGGAATCTTCAATGAAATATAAAAAATTGGTTACGAATGGGGGCCTGTGGGGTGAGAAAGGGAAAAAGCAAAGGAAACCAAAGGGTAGATGTACTTACTGGTACCACTGGTGCTTCTGTATTGCTTCTAGCTGTAATTAAAGACAGTAGACTGGATTACAACACTGCTCAGTATATGCTTTCTAAACTAACCCTACTATCATGCATGGTAAGATATCTGAGCACTACTTTCTGTTTAAAGGACACTGACCTAAATAGATATTTTATTTTTAGAGGACTCAAAGTTCAAACTTAGTGCCACATTATCCTTGCAATGCTAAATTTAATTCCTGTTATCCATTCATATGTTTGGAAATGATTAACCCCTTGATGCAAATTTGTGACAAACTCCTTTTGTTTTGTTTTTTGTTAGTTTTTATTTATATTTCTTTATATTTACTGATTTAATAAATGTATTTTTGTTAATTTGCTATTATTTATGCATTCATCTTTTAGATTATTAATCTATTCAATATTTAAGTGCAGTTTATGTTATTACAGTTTTTCTTCATCATTATTTTTTTTGTTATTCATTTTGTTTTTACAAAATTGTAAATAAATGCAGGTGCAAAAGGGTTAGATATGTTTCAAGAATTAGCCAGATTTGTCATACACTTCAATATGTACATTTAAGACCAAACACCTAAAAAAAACTAAATAAACTTAGTAAAAAACAAAAGTAAGAAAATATTTGTTTGGTGAATTATTTCTTAGTGGGCACAAAACTTTTATAGCACTGGTATCATTTATTTCCCTTTTAAATGGAGACACATTTATGAGGAAATTGTTTTTGTAGGATGAGCAGAAAAGTTGAGTATGTGGGTTTCACCCATGAAAAACATGAGGTAACAGAAGTTTAAAGTGAGTCAAAAGGAGAATGCAGAGAAGTCGAGAAGATATAGTAAGTTTTTAATGGGTAGAACCCACATACTCAACTCTGCTGCTCATCCCACAAATTAATTTTCTTCACAAATGTGGCTCCATTTAAAAAGGGAAATAAATAGGCTTCCTAAGTGACCTAATGATTTTTTGTGCATTTTAGCTTGCTAGCTTGTCCCTCAAAGCAGGTAACTCTAGGCTTGTTTTCATGACCTCCAGGAAAAGTTTTCCCTGCTGCTGTCCTACATCCCCTCATACATTATGCATCCTGCATTAGACTGCATCCAGGGGAAACCATTGCATCATTACAGCACACTATCTCTTGGGATTGGAGTAATGGAGCAGCTGCAGTTCTGCAAGCATGAAAAAAGTGGGCCGGCTAACACTATATTTGTACATCTGGTAAAGGAATTAGCAAGCTGCTGCATGAAAAGAGAGCTTTTCATTTGTTAGCTTACAACCAATTTTCTGTTGTATAACAGAATGTAGATAATATGTGGGTTTAGAGGGCTAGTAATATACTGTTATAAAATCTGTCACTTTATGCAGTGGCTTGTTTCTGTGAAGGCAAGCAGCAAACAGGCAGGCAGAGAGAGAGAGAGAGAGAAAGTGAGAGAGAGAGAGAGAATCTGGAAAACAATCTGTCCTATCAACAACAGACTGTGAAAAAACAGGTCATATCAGTCAAAACCCACACATGCCTTCCATCTGGGCTCTTTTGACACCATAAACCCTAGACTCTGGGGTTGCCACAGCAACCACAACTCACAACATGTCAGTTTGTCAGAAGATAAGCCTGTCAAGTTAATAATGGAAACTTCAGTCTTAGTAAAAATCATCACTATAGTATGAATGGGTTTCTGACATTTGGGAATCAGCATGTGCAGTCCCATTTAACACCAATGAATAAACAGGGAACTATTTTTGTTCAGGGTTAGGGTGCATGTACCACAGTAAGTGTAAACAATAAGCAGAAATGTGTTAATGGAGGCATGACCAAACACAGAAAGATTCATAGTGGCTGATAAGACTCAGTGACAAAGTAAATGTGGGCGTCTGCATCATCGTTTCCAGAAGTCTCAACCGTTGTAGTTGTCCAAAACTGCCAACAGAGTTTCTGGAAAACTTTTTTGGTAAAAAAGTCTTTTCAATTATATCTTTTTAGTATGGCTGCCATGGCTCAGCAGAAAAAAAGATCATCCACAAGTGTGAAAAAAGGTGGTTCAATCCCCAGTGTCCTTGGGCAAATACTGAATCCCACACGGCCTCTGATGTGCTCATAGATGTGTTAAAGTCTGATTAGATAAGCGTTGATTACATATTTATTGAAAATAGCATAATATTTGGAATATCTAACTTTTAACAGTTCCTATTTTGTTACCTTAGATCATATTTAACTGTTTATATTGTAAACAGACCAATGAAACTTTGGAAATAGTGGAAAAATGTCTGGATCCAGACATTTGATCATTTGAAAGAGTCACAGGTTGGTACTATATTATTACATAATAATTTCACAGCTGGCATAAACAACTTTTATGAGGTGACTTATGTTCCTAAAGACATGACAAAGCTTTTAAAATATGGAGACTGGGAGACAGCAAGCTTAATTCCAAGAGAAAAATGTGGTAAGGACAGAACAAATACCATACTGTTTCTTTGTACATTGCGATTATACAGTAATGAATGATCTAAAATAAGTCTGTCTGACTGCTGACCAAGGAGGGGCAGGTTATTTTATCAAGATATTTATATCCACATAAATAAATACGCAGAAGTATGTACTGGCAATGAGTGGCAAATCTCTAGTTCCCATTATGGTAATTTGTGGAGCAGCATGATAAAGCAGTCCTGGATCAGCAATATGACAACAAATACACACGTTCAGCAGCATGGCCAACATCACATCTAGCACAGATGAAGCAATCTAGTTGACCAAAACCCAATAAAATGTAAACTTTTACATGTCAGGGAGCAATAACAATTTGATTATACTTATAACCTGTAACAGCACATTAACAACAACAACAACAACAACAACAACAAAGTCTGCCGTAATCCATTATACAACAACCTTCGGTAAGATCATATTTACACACAGACAATTTCAAGCTTATAAAACTTTTACGGACCCACCTCGAGCCTGAGAATGACACCAGCCCAGCATCCAGTGATAACCTCGTCAAAACATTAGATGGTGGTGGTGTTAACTAGTGGTTGTGTGACTAGGTGCCACATTACACGTTTATAGACACGGGTATCAGTTAGCGTTAGCTGTCAGACTGGCCAGCTTCTTGACCTTAGCCTGACAACATGCTAAGGAGCTAAGTCGGTTGCACACATTTAAAAAACCCGTTCAAATCTTTATAAAACATCACATAGTTTCATATCATCTCACCTTGAATCCCCGTCTTCTTTAAGTGCTGCTCGGTGCCTCTGATTCGGGCGGAAAACACTATGGCATTAGACAGACTCTCTCTCCCGTTTAAGTAGCCTTGTGTGCTAATGCTAGCAGGCTAACATCACGGTTTGACGTTACGCAGTGTCTCCGTTAGATTGCACCAAGCTGTCACAATAACAACACCGAGTGGACACAGGCAAAATTCCCCGAGGTCACAGTGGGTGTGCTTTAGAGACCAGAGAGGATACTGGTTCCCGGTAACCAAACTCATGAACGACGGAGAAAAACATCTAAGAAGCTAACGTCATTACAGTGAAGCTAACGCAGCCTGTTTAGATTTTACAGTTTATTAGCATGACTGCAGCGCTTTGTCGCCACTTAAAGCCTGCAGCTGGGATTGCAGTACCCGTTTACTGAGGGGGTCTTGGAAATACTTCCATCTACAACCATCACCAGGGTGCAAACCTTTTAGTTAAGAGATAGATAAAACAATTTAGACAATAGACATTTAGACATTAGGGGCATTAGATATTTTTTATTGCAATGATCAGCTGTCATTCCTAAATGGTTTGCACTAGAACAAGGTAGAGCATGATCACAACAAAAATTAAATAAAAGAAAGAAAGCACAATTTTAAAAAAAGAAGATGTATTTAATATTTCCAAAAGGATTCTGTGTTTCTCTGCCTGCATTCTGCTGACTAAGCAGGTACCTAATGTACCTAAGCTTAAGTACGTTTATTAAAGTTCTTACAAATGCGGTTTTGAGGTATTCATACTTTTTGCACATATTTCAGCTTCTTTGCACAAATATATCTTACTTTATTAAACTAATGGCTTTTGTTCAAAGTTATTCTTGGACCCGAAGGCTTAGTAGATGAGTTAATAAATGATATTATACTGTTTTAGAATGGGCTAAGATAAAGCATTTTATTAGGTGAAATCAATATTGCATTGTTGGTAATTATTTGAAAATAGATCGCATATTAACTGTATTTATTCAACATATACAGATAAGATTTTCACTTAAAGACATTTATTCATAAGAGTGCTTTCACTCATGAAATACAAAAGTTAGCGGCTTTTAAAACACAGAAATTCATAATTGTAATTGTTATTTTGTGTCAGCCTTGTTAACTATAATTATGGATAAATTCCGAGTTACATTTAAAGCGCCGTCATCCAATTGGAAAAAAATATCCAAATGAAGACCTTTGATTGGTCATTCATTTTAAACACGATCACAAATTAGCCAATCAGTGATGATGTTGTTGGTCGTTGTCAGCAACAAAACTACACTGTTTACCAATCAGGAACTAGCGTGGGTCTGCTAGTGCAGCCAGTTAAAGCATTGTTTTGAAGCTAAAAAATGATATACTAAACCGTTTATTTGTGATTTTATAAATTTGTTTACACACGTGGTGCTGTCTTTGCGTGTATTTAATGTCGGCATGAATCTCGGGTGAGTATGTTGTTGAGCATAAACAGTACCTAGCTAGGTTAAACACGGTGAGCGAACACGTCGCAGTGAAATGGACAAGAATGGTTGTTTTATCTTACCATAAATTGCAAGTAACACGCGACCTTAGTAATCGTACAGATAATACAAATGTCGAATTTAATCTGTAAAGGATTTGAAGGGGTGCACGTTGTTTTTGTTAATCCTTGGTCCACAAGAGATGCCGAAAAACATTAATCCTACTACAGTTCTTATGAAAATTAAACATAATTACACTGCTAACGCTAGAATAAAACGAAGAACTTCAAAAGTTTATTTTTTAAACAGTGTTAGGGGTTTAGTAATAAAAAAAGCTTAACACAAACTAGATCTGAATTAAAAACAGCACTGATCTGCTGATAATGAGCTGCAGGCGTGTTCATTTTTTTCTTCTTTATAATTAATTTAAATATTTTTCTCACACGAAGTACTATGCTGATGGAAAAATGGAGTACTGTTTAATAAATTAATTTGGTATTTTTCCAACTGGACAGCAGAACGCCAGTGTATGCATTCATACTGTAATAGTGCAGTCTAATGAAACAGGTCTGCAATAAATCCTCCTCGTTTTAATCTCTTGAGGAGTTCATTTAATTAGTTGGTGATTATGAAGGCTGTTACTAATATTTGCATTTTTTATGTTTAGTGGTTGTGTTTTGGTTTGACTACGTGGAGGCACTATTCTCAGACACTGTTTAGACAGCATTTCAAGTACTATTGTACTGAAAAACATGTTAAAATGTCAATTTTAGCAAAACCTCTTTTTTTCTTTTTGGTACATATGTAAATCAAATATGATATAGAGCAGGATTTTAGATCACAACTTTATTGTCCATTTAGAACTGTGTGAAGGGTGAATGTCTGGACTTTGCTGTATGAAATATATTAGTATGAATCCCTGAGTCCTCCCTGACCCTAGTCTTCTTACAACAGACATAATCTGAGACATAATTTACACTTTCAGATCCATTACTTATTTTTTGCCATATTGAATCATAGTATTGAAGCCTTATGATGACTGTCATTGGGTTTCCTCTGTTTTTTTGTTTTTGTTTTTTTCTCACACATTTTACATATGTGCTTTACTCTGAGTCTGGTCACCTGTTCTCAACCTGCTTTCCTCAAATCAACGCTCTGGTTAAACTTTGTTATTATTTTTTTCTCCCTGGAATACTTCCCTGATCTTGTTACCCAACTAATGTGTGTTGTTTTCCCCTAAGTGGACAGTTATGCTGTTTGAAGAAGGGAAAGCCACTGTACTGTTAACTAAAGAACTGTCTTAAACGTGTACAACTGTTTGTCCCCTGTCCCTGAACAGAGATGGCCTGCTGTTTGAACTAGAAAAAGGAAAACCCAAGTTGATTTTACTCAGTCATGGTGAGACCTTTCGGCTTTTATAACCTCTTACAATGTGCTTTTTATTACCTCAGCCAAGGTGTTAGCAACGTACCTCAAAATGTTATGGATGAATTTTGATGAAATTTTCACTGGTAAAAAAAGAAAAAAAGTTAAAAAAGGTTATCTTTCTTTTCAGGTCATAATTTAATAAAATACCGAAATTAAGTATTACATTGTATTATCAGGTTTTTGTCTCTGAATGAGGCAACAGTATAATTAGACTTTATTTGTTAAAGGTAAACAGATTGTTTTGTTCCTGTTTTACAAGACAACTACTGAAACCTGTTGGGTCAGATTTCACTTGAATTTTGGTTTTTTGAGAACCTTGAACTGCTGAACTAGTAGGAAATGGACTGAATGGATGGAAATTTTAGCCTTGCATTGTTTTAGACATGTAGAAGCCTAGAAGTCTTTCTGTGGTGTTATTTTCATTGTTGTTCACTGGCCTGTTTTTCCTCCAATGCAGGTGAGAAATATCCAGCAAAGGTAGGAATAATTCTTGCAGCCTGATGATTACACTTCTGTTCATAATGTGTGTTATTGCTTGCCACATATTGCTGTGTAAAGCACTGTTTTGATTTGTTTTTTCTAATGTAACATATTGCAAACAAGTGGAAGTATCCTGGTTTTAACAGTTTAAGTTTGTGATGTGCTGTGATGTTTTCCCAGCAGCTGTCCATCAGGCCCAGAGCAGCTAACATCTTGAGCGCCAAGCAGCCGTCCTGTGTGGAAGAGGTACATGGAGACGAGCGAATAACCCGGCTGCTGGCGGGGAGGCAGAGGGAGGTCAGGTATAAAGCAAAGGGAGCAGCTTCCTCCTCGACCCCCACCACCACTGAAGGGAAGAGCACCAGTTTGACATTATCTAAGACATATAACCATCACAAAGACAGCGTTAAAGTGGAGGCCAAGGTAAGAGTTGCATAATGCTGTAACAGTTAACACATTTTAGGAAATACACTGCTCAAAAAATAAAGGGAACACTAAAATTACATCCTAGATCTGAATGAATGAAAAATTCTTATTAAACACTTTGTTCTTTACATAGTTGAATGTGCTGACAACAAAATCACACAAATGTTATCAATGGAAATCAGATTTATTAACCCATGGGGGTCTGGATTTGGAGTCACACTCAAAATTAAAGTGGAAAAACACACTACAGGCTGATCTAACGTTGAGGTAATGTCCTTAAAACAAGTCAAAATGAGGCTCAGTAGTGTGTGTGGCCTTCACGTGCCTGTATGACCTCCCTACAATGCCTGGGCTTGCTCCTGCTGAGGTAGCGGATGGTCTCCTGAGGGATCTCCTCCCAGACCTGGACTAAAGCATCCACCAACTCCAGGACATTCGTTGGTGCAACGTGGTTGGATGGAGCGAGACATGATGTCCCAGCTGTGCTCAATTGGATTCAGGTCTGGGGAACTGACGGGACAGTCCATAGCATCAATGCCTTTGTCTTGCAGGAACTGCTGACACCCTCCAGCCACATGAGATCTAGAATTGTCTTGCATTAGGAGGAACCCAGGGCCAACCACACCAGCATATGGTCTCACAAGGGGTCTGAGGATCTCATCTCGGTACCTAATGGCAGTCAGACTACCTCTGGCGAGCCCCCCAAAGAAATGCCACCCCACACCATTACTGACCCACTGCCAAACCGGTCATACAGGAGGATGTTGCAGGAGTCAGAACGTTCTCCACGGCATCTCCAGACTCTGTCATTTCTGTCACATGTGCTCAGTGTGAACCTGCTTTCATATGTGAAGAGCACAAGGTGCCAGTAGCGAAGTTGCTAATCTTGGTGCTCTCTGGCAAATGCCAAACGTCCTGCACTGTGTTGGGCTGTAAGCACAACCCCCACCTGTGGACGTCAGGCCCTCATTCCACCCTCATGGAGCCTGTTTCTGACTGTTTGAGCAGACACATGCACATTTGTGGCCTGCTGGAGGTCATGTTGCAGGGCTCTGGCAGAGCTTCTCCTGTTCCT
>JBAFTB010000023.1:9829883-9844462 GCA_037177355.1 Melanotaenia trifasciata
AGAGAGAGAGAGAGAGAGAGAGAGAGAGAGAGAGAGAGAGAGAGAGAGAGAGAGAGAGAGAGAGAGAGAGAAAGAGACTGTCTGACCTGGTTTCAGGCTCCATTAATCAACAGCTCATCAGACAAACTCACAGCTTTGATTAAATCTGTGCTGTTGTGGCTGGATGACTAACAAGACTTCTCTCTCTCTGCCTTTATTTTACAGGCCCATCTGAAACATATCATCACAAATGTCTTTCTCTTTTAAGCAAAAATTAATTTCCACCTTACATAATTACTTTATTCCTCATGTCACCCTACTCACTTAGTCATCCATTTGTTCACTCCCCTCTCATTCTTCATGCTTTCCCCATTACTCTCTGAACTGATACAATTATTCCTATCATATTTAAATCATACAGTTTCTGAGACCATTTGCACCACTTTATGGTAAAACTTGGCTCAAAACCCTGTTGGACACAATCTGATATTTGTCTTCTGCCCCCTGGTGGAATAAAATAACACAATAATTTACTACAATAACTTTAACATAAAAAACTGTAATAAACGGTAAATATACAAATATTATCTTTGTTATTTATTTTTTAATATGTTTGTTAAAGGGCTAAATAGAGATGTTCAGATTAAAAGTATCAAGGTGGAAGTTTGTTCTCCAGGTGAAAAGGAGGACAGATCCTTGTTTCCTCTTTACCTGGGGGCAGTCTTGTCATCAGAGACTCTGCTTCTGCCTTTCAGCAGTACCTTAGGCCCATCCCATTTCTATGTTCTTTCAGTGCTTCTTTTTGTCTCGCCTTCTTCCTCCCTCTGAACGGTCTCGTGTCAGGTTTCATTTCTGTCCCATCTTAAAGCCAAGCCTGAGGCTGAGTTTTCTCTTTCCTCTTCCTCCAACCTTTTAAACTTTCAAACTTAGCAAACTCATGAAGAAGGCTGACTCTGTGCTGGAGACTCTACAGCTGATTGCAGAAGGATGAATGTTATGTTACTATGCTGTTCAGTATAATGGACAGCTCTGAAAACCCTCTACATCAGCCTTTCCCAAACAGGGGGTCCCAGCCCCCATGGGGATCCCAAGATAATTTCAGGGGTTGCCAGATCAATTTAAGAAAAAAATAAAAATAAAAAAAACCCTGCATTTATCAAATAAATTTGTTTTTTTTTTTTATTAAAGCTGTCAAAAGTAACAGGTTAATGCAAAGAAATTCATATGTGAAATTAACGCATTAAGCTATTATTCATGCCATAGAGAAAATCCAAATTTGGCATTATTGCAGTGAGAGAAGTTGATTTTGGGAATGTTGGTGTATTGTCACAGCATTGAATTGCATCCACCAAAAGTCACGTTATCCTCCTTATTTATCAAGTGTCTTATGATAATTCAGGCCTTACGTTTAGAATTTTTATCAATTGAGTGTCCAATGCTAAAAATGTAGCATTATTTTGGATGCTACTTGAAATATCCAAATTTAGTCCCATCTCAACGAAAAAAGCAGACTTTTGGCATACTGGAGTTTTGTCACAGTTGTTAACATAATACACCAAAAACCACTTTATCCTCCTCATTTATGAAGGGTTAGGATCACGAACACTAATTTATGTAATCATGGTGGTTATGGCTCAAAAAACTTGGGAATCACTGCTCTGCATTACATAGTTATTTAACAATGGAGCGTGTTCAGCCAGAGGCTTCTTCGGTTTTATTACAATCAGGACAGGAGGTCATTTTCAATCACAGCATTAGCTTAGTGCTATAGCCTACTCATGAAGCCATCTCTAATTCCTCTAATTTATATTTATTTTTGGGAATTACTGTGTTTCATGAATCGATCTAATTTGTCCAGTACTTTAAATTTAAGACCAAACGCCCGAATAACAAAATACATCCTAGCACCAGCTACCCTTTAACCAAACAACAACTCTCCATTGATGAGAATATGTATTTATACCTGTTTTCTCACATCTTTAGGAATGTTTTTGGTGTATTTTAACAAATTAGGGGTGAAGAAGGCTGACACTGTGCTTTGGGACTGCTCAGAAAACTCTAGAGCTAACTGTAGAAGGATAAATGTTGGATAATCTGCTCAGCAACACTACAAATGCTACATACGCTATGCTACATAGTTGTTAAACAATGTAGTGTGTCAGCCAGAGCTTTTTTAGTTCCACTACAACTAAAAAACCAGAACAGGAGGTCATGAGCATTTTTAAGTGTACATTCTTATTTTTAAAATTTGTTTATTAGTCTTATTTGAAGAACCATCCTTTTATGTTCATGCAAAAATATTTCCCATTCGGGTTTAAAAAGGTTTTAAATTGTTATGCAGACAGTCTAGGATAAGCAGAACTTCATCTGGATGCTTGACAATTATTAAGAAAATAGTGAACAGTACATTTCCCTTATGTCTAGGCTGTAGCAATTTAACCCATTAAGATGATATTAGTTATATCTTGTTAGCTAATTTGATTAAAAAAAAAAGTTAATGAATTTATACTTTTTAATGTTTGAAGCTGACTGGCTTTTAAAGTTA
Organism: Melanotaenia trifasciata; assembly: GCA_037177355.1. NCBI lineage: Eukaryota > Metazoa > Chordata > Actinopteri > Atheriniformes > Melanotaeniidae > Melanotaenia > Melanotaenia trifasciata. The sequence goes on from JBAFTB010000023.1 coordinate 9,832,408, forward strand.
GAGCCCTTTAGGGAATAATTATTTTTGTCTTGTAGTGTAGTAGTAGTTAGTATTTAGGAAAAATGTGACTGGACAAACAAGCTATTGTTAGCTCAAATGCTAACAGCCTTTTTAGCCTCCTAGCTTGTGTATTTGTTTTTCAAGTGGGACATAACATGTTGGTACAGTAAAGAGTAAAGATGTGAAGACTACTTATTGTGTTTGGACAAATACTGTAAAGAGGACTACAGGTGTCCATGTACTGGAGTTTAAAACAACCCTGAAACACAATGAAAAGCAGGACATAGTTTCACAGAATTAGCACACAGCGCACTTATTTGCAGTGTTGTGATAGCACTGTGTGAATTCCCATGTCAAAGAGCAACAGACTTCGAACTAGTTGGCTTGACATGCTAATTACTGCAATTTAATTAGCATGTCAAGCTAACTAGACTGGAGAGAACCACAAGAATTCAAACCAACAGATTAAAAATTTCCTTTGTTCCTCGTGCAATAGCATTTTTAAATAGCTACAGGTGATATTTCCTATTTATTTTTATGATTTTATTGAGTGATCATATTTTGTATAGTGTTTTATCTTTTCTTTTAGTGGTTTTATTTGTAGTTTTTATAATTAGTTTGCAGATCATTTTGGGTAGGTTTTATTTTTATTATTAATTTTAGTGGTTTTTATTTCCTCATTGGATTCTGTTGGTGATTTTATTGCATTGTCATGTGTGGTGCATGTGAGTGGATTCATTGTTGATGCTGTAATGTCTTGAGGACCTGTCAGTACACAAAGTTTCCCTTTGGGGAAAATAAAATTACTATGTGTTCTATGTGTTTTTCATAATTTGCTTTTGAAGTTTTGGACAGATTATGACAATTCATATGTTAGTTGTCACACCATCACAATTACATCTCCTGCAAGTGTAGACTTTCTTAAATATGTTTTATCCTGCTGACATGCTACGCCACTGCTCCTTTTCTTCTTTTACTTCAGACATAGTTGGATATTGATCATTTTAGAAGGTTTCTGCAATTGTGCATGACAATGTCCTAACATTTCTGTAAGATACACATGTTTTATCCTCTCTGTGATGGACAAGAAACAGGCATCCAAAAAGAGCTCATTGACTTTTGCTTTTAAATTATGTTTCACTCATGTAACAACTACTTTTTCTGTATTTATTCTCCATTTCAAACTGTACTGTAGCTATATACAGTATTGCTTCTTGTCTATGGCAGGCCAGTCATTCATAGCAAACAAAAGGTTAAATTTTGTACTAACTTACTTATTTTCTTCTCATCCTCACACAATCTTTCCTTTCTTACCGTGAGTCTCTTGTCAGGATTGACTTCTATCATTCCTTTAAGCAAAGCTTGGCAGTCAGGAGGTATAAAGTGGGGCATGTGAAAAACTCCGCTTTTCACCTTCTCCAGAAGCTGCCTCAGATTGTCATGGTCAAAGGGCAAGGCACCCTGTCAGGGGACAGAAAGGGGGAAAAAACAAAGAGATGACATGATTCAGGTGATTTTATCTGAAGCATGTAGTTCTAGTGATCAACATGGAGGTAGTAAATGGACTTTGTAGTGTTTTTTTCTTGTTTTTGTTTATTAATGTTCTTTGTCTGATCCATCTCCATCATGGAAAAGAAGATTTCCCTTAGTGCTTTGCCTGTTATCATAATTGGTGGATATGTCTAACTTTCTGAGGAGTTTGTCATCTGCTGACTTCTCCAGTGCACCACAAGTTCAAATTATTGTGTGACATCTCAAATTTTAGTTTGGTCACAGACGGATAATTATTACATTAGACACATAAATGTACCGTATATCCCACAGAAACAGTTGTGATATTCTTTTTTACTCCCACAGATCAATATATGCAGCATTTTTGACAAAATATCAGCAAGACATAGACATCTGGATGTACTGTCATGACTAACAGTCAGTGGAAAAGTGCCTTCAACTATCATGGCACAATTTGCCCAAGTAAAAAAAAGAAAAATGATAAAAATGACCAGTGACAAACAAAAATTAGATGCACAAACAAAGAAAGACAAATAAAAATGAAAACTTTAGGTTCTTACCACAAGAAGAGCAAAAAGGATGACTCCACAACTCCAAACATCGGCCCTGCGACCATCATATTTCTCTCCCTGAAACACAAATGTACAGCAGTGCAGCATTAGCCATGCTGACACACATCCATAAATACACACTGAGCGAAGTAACTCACCCTTATGACCTCTGGGCAAGCATAATGGGGAGATCTGTGAAGAAGGGACGAGAAAGAGAGACGTAATACATCGAAAACAACCTGAGAGCACAAAATCAGACTGAACTGCCTGCTAATCCACAGACAATTCAAATCAGGTGAATCCAGCTGAAAGCCACAATCCTTCCTAATTTTATCTTCTAAATGTTCCTCCTGAGAGGCAGATAGTTAAAAAACTTAAGGTTTAAATGAAAACGTCCAGTAGTTCTGTAACACAACAACAAAACTTTGCCTGGATGCTAACAATGTTCTGCTAACAGCTAACAATCTTATCTTTTAAAATGCTAACACAGCATGTACAACATGTATGGAACTCCACTGCTATAAAGATGTAGATAAAGATAAATATGAGGATAATTAAATCTTAAATAACTGACTAAACCCAGAACTCACCCACAGCTGGTTTCCAGCAGACTGTCCCCGACTTGTAGCGAGGCCATGCCAAAGTCTGCTACCCTTATGTTATTCTTCTCATCCAGGAGAAGATTCTCTGGCTTTAGGTCTCTGTGACTGGACAAACATGGACTTTTTAATTGATGACACACACTTTAATATTAGTAAGGGAGGGTATGATTCAAAGCTGTTTCACTTTTAAAATCTACTTTAAAAAGTGGAAACAACTTCATTTGTGTGACAGACAAAGATACTAATTTATTTACAGCTGGTAGTTTAACGTTAATTGATGTATGTTTAGCTTCTGAAATAAAAACTAATTAAATTGACAGTTTCTTTAAGGGAAAAAACAAACAAAAAACACAGAGCTTCATATCACATCTGGGTTCAAAGAGACGTTTCCCCAGCGTGATGTTCAGGACCAAAAACAGGAAAAATGATGCTGCACATTAATCCTCAGCTGTGACCAGAATCATGGTATGGGCTGTGCAAAGTCTTCAACTTCACCACTGTAGGTAGGTCGTGTCATTTTTGTCCCAATATTGTGTTAACTGAACTACGATTTCAGAGGAAATATTAATAACGAGGTCTACATGATTTAGCTTTTATCTGTTGTCCCTGTAGAGAACATAAATGATGATAAATTAACATGTTAGCAAAGAGCCTTGTTGTTTTTGATCTCTTAGGACCATGAAGGAAAGGACGTACTTTGATGGCTTGTAATTGTTCATCAAACTGCTCTAAAAATGACCCACAGTTCTGTTTTGAACTGGAACAAGAATTAGAGATTTTTAGTGCTAGTAATGGTTGTTGTTATTGCATAGGACCATACTGCATTCAATTTTTCAGAATTAACAAGAAATATTTAAAAATGAATTTTCCTGAATGAGAAATTTTGAGCAGGGACATCCACCATGATGAACAGGAGGTATCTGCAGTACTGAGCACTGCTCCTTTAGGAACCCTGATTTTCACAAAAGCTCCTTTATAGCAGTAGGTACAAATGAAGAGAATAGCTGAAAATATGTTTGCTTTTAATTACGCATAATGCATGTTTATCATGGCTGTCTCTGGTATTTTGTTCTTCAGTAATTATGCCTACACGTTTAAAAGCTGCAATATTTAAGTAACCTGTAGGGGCCAATTTGACTAGATGGAAGATCACAGGGTCGATAGCGGTGAAAATGAGAAAGTTTTGAGCAGAATTCAGAGAATGGATATTTTATAGGCCTTACTTACTAAAACTATTGTTTTATTTACACCCCCAAAATTCAGCAACTCTATCTGGTCTGAGGTCTCTTATGCGTCCCCTAGTAGAATCCTCCAGTAACAAAAGTAGTACAAGCAGGAATGTGAACAATTACGCCCGAGACAGAGCCGGCTGTCTACGCCAACGCGAGGTTAAAAAGCTAGCCTAAGAAAGATGACAATTTCACCCTTTGCTCTGAGAGAAGACGTCAACCCTGTGCTGAATTTATGTCCTAATTCTGACCATTTTGCTAGATTAAAAAGTTATAAAATGTTGGTGTACGAGGTTGAATGGTTCTGGTCCAGATTATATCTGCTTTGCTGACACCATATGAGTCACTCCTAATGTCTGGAACAAACTACCAGAAAAGCTGAAGTCTGATCCAGACCTTGGTTTTTTTTAAATCACGTCTGAAAACTCTTAAGTTGCTGCTGCCCAGAGTTTTGTTATATATTTTCACACATACTGTATGAACATTGACAGTGATGATGATGTTTATCCTGTATGTCTATATGTATCATATTTGTTTGTTTGTATCATATGCTCTGTATGTATTGTTTCTATTTTAGCTTGTTTTGTTTCTATTTCTTTTGTTCTTTTTACTTCATTTTAGTTCTTCTTTTTTAATGTACTTTTCAATATTTCTTTTGCACCTTGCTTTTAATGTTTTAAGTGAAGCAGTTTGAGTTGTCTTGTACATGAAATGTGTTAAACAAATAAGCCTTAAAAACTTGAAATGATACAACAAAAGTTATGAATGATGCCTGAAAAGTGCTGAAGAAGAGGTCCGGAGACTGCAGGTGTGGTTTTCAACCTCTGGTGCTGCAGAAATGTGAGTAACGGTCAGTTCTTACTACACTGTTTAGTTGTAGCTCTACTGTAAAATGATAAATAAAAAAGCTCCTAAATTACATTTATTTGGCTCATTCTTTATTTCCTGCTGATGACAGCATGATTGCTGAACTTGAAATAATGTTTATTCAGAAGAAGGAAATTACTTTTCACTGAAAAATAAACTAAATTTTAAAAACTAAACTTTTTTTTCCGGGAATTTTTTTTCCAAGTGAATGCAATACATGCCATTTGGACGACATGCACTTACTGCAGCTGTATTATTTTAGCCAACTTGGCTGCTATATAATAACTATTACTATTCCTATTACAGCCAACATTTATTCTAGAGACACATGCATGCAACTGTACGTGTTAAAACAAGTTTGAAACATGATGTTAGCCAAATACCAAAAATGCAAACACTGCAATCTGTCGTCAAAATGAAGAGATGTTTGAGCTGATTTGATATGAAGCAAATAATTTTTAAAGGTTTTAATTACAAAATCCTAGGTAGACTGCCCATTCCCCCAAAAAAGTCACACACGGTGCCGCCTTTAGCTTTGATTCCAGCAGCTTCTCTGTGGCATTGTTTCGATAAGCTTCTTCAGTGTCACAAGATTTGTTTCCATCCAGTGTTGCATTAATCTTTCACCAAGATCTTGTATTGATGATGGGAGAGTCCGACCTCTAAACAAAACCTTCTCCAGCACATCTCAAAGATTCTCAATGGGGTTCAGGTCTGGACTCTGTGGTGGTCGATCCATGCGTGAAAATGATGTCTCCTGTTCCCTGAACCCCTCTGTCACAATCTGAACCAAATGAATTCTGGCATTGTCATCTTGGAATATGGCTCTGCTTTCAGGGAAGATGGAGTAGCCTGCTCATTCAGTGTGTCCAGGTAAGTCAGCTTTGGACACATAATGTTGCTGGACCTTTACCTGACCAGCTGCAGCAACCCCAGATTATAGACTGCCCCAACAGGCTTGTACAGTAGCACTAGGCATGATGGCTGCATCACATTTATCTGCCTCTCTTCTTACCCTGATGCTCCCATCATTCTGGAACAGGGTAAATCTGGACTCATCAGACCACATGACCTTCTTCCATTGCTCCAGAGTCCAATGTTCATGCTACTAAGAAAATTTAAGTCTTTGCCTCATAGATTAGTGGTTTCCTTGAGGCTACACAGCTGGTGAGTCCCAATCCCTCGACTTTCCTTCACATTGTTCATGTGGAAATGTACTTAATTTTATTATTAAAGCCCTGCGTTTTACTGTTGTTTTTCTTCAGTCTGATTTTGTCAAATCTTTAAGTGTTCACCACCATTTAGGATGGTTTTCCATCCACATTTCTCCCTGGAATACGATGATTCCACACTATCCTTCCGGTTTTTAAGAATGCGTTGGACAGCTTTTAACTCAGTTTTAGTAGTTTCTACATCTCCTTAGATGTTTTCTCTGCTTGATGCCAGTGATTTGACTCTCCTGAAACAGACTCACATCAAGATGTGTCCTTTCACATAGTTGTTTAAGAAATGAGAAGCTACCCATTCATCAGTTGGGGTTAAATAAATTCCAGCTGAAAGACAATCTCTCTGCAGTAATTATCCAGTACAAGGCTTGTACCTATTTGCTTAAATCCAGGTGGTTAATATTGCTTTTCTTTCTTTTTTTTTTTTTTTGGGATGGACAGCGTGTATTGATAGTTTTATTCTGTTGATTAAATATTGCAGCAACATGAGAGCTTATATTTGATCCATGTTACAGTGATTTATGTTCATGCTGCAGGCGGGGCTGGGAGTCATGAATATAAAGTAATTAGTTTTAACTGTGAAATTTTAGAGCATTGTCTATGTGCACAAAAAGAACTTTTTGTTATTTTTAGCACTTTTTCTGAAAATACTCATGTCTTATCTACAAAGAGGAATTTGTGGAGTATTTTTATGTAATAATATTGTTAGACTTAATTAAGTGAAGGAACTGAGTGGTTTCTATACTCCACATGAACAACCCCACCAATGCGATTACTCAGGATGTCGAAGAAACTCTTATTTATGGTTCTTCAGTCATTTCAAGAAATGAATCAATTACAAAAACAATAAAGGAGCTGAACATTTCCACACACCAGATGGAGTGACTGTGGCAGAAGTCCAGGGCGGAGATGATTTGTCTGAAGAACTTCCTGGCCTCTTTAGGGGTCAGCCGGCCTTTTTTCACCAGGTAGTCAAACAGCTCTCCACCGGACACATGCTCCAGCACCAGATACCTGAAATAGAAACATTCAGAAGATCTAAGAAAAAAGAAGGAAACACTTTCTATTCGTTACACACTGTGTGATCATATCTCCATTTCTGGTGTAAATGTGAAGTGAATACACATTTTAATTCAGTTTAAGTGGAGAAAAGAGCAAGATACAAAGATACTTACAGGTATTTGTTATTTTCATAGACATCATGCAGCTTCAGAACATGAGGGTGCTCTATTAGTTTAAGAATAGCTATTTCTCTCTCCACCTGCACAGACAGAGGGAGGCAGAGATGTGGAAAAAGGTTGAGAGAGAAAAGAGAAGGTTAAAAATGATGGAGATGGAAATGTCAGATGGGAGAGGAAGGGAAGGTAAATATGATGTACAGTGAGGCAGAGAAGCCAGTATAAAGAAGCAGTCAGTCAAAAATGGTAGCAGACAGAGACTGTATGAAAGATAACAAGTCGTAGACAGAGAGGGTAAATATTAAGAATAAAAACCTTTAATTAAAACTAGATTAAGACAAAAACACTCCAGATCTTTATCAGACAACTTGATATGACCTGGAGATCCTGCATGTTCAAAGACAAGTCATATCACAAAAACACCCTCTACTTTGGAATATCACCACAAAAACAGACTCATAAACCAAAATAAGTACTCTTCTTTGTCTTTAATAATCTAACAACCTCTATTTATCCTAATCCCTGGAGTATGGCCAGAAGTAAAGACCTAAATGCTGGACTATGAGATGAAGAAGCTTGGATAGGCAGGATATTTCTGAAAACTTAAACAGAACAAACCAAACTCAGGAAACACACAACAAACATGTTGGCTGGAAAACAACGGCGATGACAAGGAGCGACAAACATGGCAGACAATAAACGGGCAAAGAAGAAAGGAAACTTAGTAGAAGATGACAAGTGAGGAGCAGGTGTGGTGATCAGTAAACACAAACCAGGTGAGGAGGAAGTGAACAAAATACACAAGAGGATAGACTACAAACGAAACAAGGAGCATGACTAACTAGAATATAAATTAAACCAGCACAAGGAATCTTAAAACACAAGGACCAAAAGAAAGAATCAAACCGGACTACACCAAAAACCAAACCACAACCCAGAGATCGTAACACACAGTGAATAAAGATGCACTGATCTTACTAACTTAAAGGGGTAGTGCACCCTAAAATGTGTTTTTTGAGCTGTAAACAACACAGTATTACCTAATTGTGATGAAAACCACATATACTGTTGATAAAATTTGTATTTTTTTATTTCTTTAAAAAAATGTATTTTGTGGGTAAAAAAAATGGCTCGTAACGCCCCCTACAGGGTGAAACCAGCTGTTGTTTTTTGTGACATGGAGCTGTACTTCGTGCTTCTCTACGTCACGAGAAAATTTAAAAAAAAAAAACCCTACAGCCCCCTCCAGATTCAGATAGAAGGGTCCTCGACTTGCAGGCATAGAAAACCATGCCCACCAATGCATATGAATGGGGAAATAATGTAGATTTGCTAGGTTCAGACTTCTATTCTTTCACAGATTTTCTGATGAAATGTTCCTACAATGGGATGGATTTGTGCTTCTCAGGGGTCTAAACACCGGAGTTTATTCTTTACCTGCTGATCCTCATCAGTACAGTAGCTCAAATCGTAGCAGTAGCAACTTCCAGCAGCACTTCCAGCAGCACTTCCTGCAGCTGCCACAACCTGCCGTGAGTCTCCACAGCTTTCCAGAGCTGCTGGAGCTGCTGACGGGCAGGTAACAGCGCTAACGGCTCAGACTGATACGCTTCAGGACCACCTGGTTCATGTGTAGCTGAGGAGATGCTGGAGGGGAAAGTCTTCCACCTCAAAGACGCTCTGTGGCGTTGCTGCTTTGTGAATCTCGCTTTGCATCTATCTAGTTGCCACTGAGCTGTCTGTCAATCATTTCTGTCTGTGTATCTTGACCCGCCCACTCTCCGCCCCCTGATCACTCCACACCTCCCAACCCAACCCTTGCAGTTTTAGGCATTTTTCAAATTTGGCAGTGGGTGGAGTTATGCAAAAAGAAAGTGTAGTTACACTTTAAAAGCCCAGTTATTTTTTAAAATGTTTAATTTCTGCTCAAGATTCTAAATCTGTAGACGTCCTGGTGTTATATGGATGTAAAAATTATTTGCAGCTTCTCCTTGAGGGGCGATGACACTCCCACAGAAGATTAGTATGCTTTTTAACGCTCATTTGTGTAAAGTACAACCCAGATTATAAATATGTTGGGAAACTGTATGAAATGCGAATAAAAGATTAATACAATGACGTGTAAATCACATCAACCCATAATTCATTCCCACTAGATCATAAACAACATATCAGTAGCTGATGTTGCAACAAAGGGCAACAAAAGGCTGGAAAAGTGGCACAACTTAAAAACAGCTTAAGGAAAATTTGACAACTAATTAGGTTAATGGACAACAGGACAGTAACATGACTGGACATAAAAGGAGCATTTCAGAGAGGCAGAGTCTCTCAGATGCAGACCTGGCACTACAGATAGGCCCTAGTAGGCAAAGCAAATCAGGCCCTCCCATCTAGGATCTAGCCTTTTTAATTATATTTGTATACTTCTGAATATCATTTTAATTTATTTGAGTATTTTTATAGTAACTAAATCATCATGATTAGAATCCGTTCCTGTTTATGCGCTTTCAACGCTGAAACTTCTCTCTTGAGATATTTTCAAGTTGTGTTGTGTATTTTCAGTATGTAAATCATGTGTTCCAGTTGTCCTTGTAACTCAGAATTCTGAGGAATTTTTGAGGTATGACGAAGTGATTTTACTTTTCCAAACGGCAAACTTGTAAGCTTGAGATTTAAGATTTAAAGATGGCTGCGCCTGGTACCACTTGTAGTCTATTGTTGTTTTCATTAAATTCTTTAATATATTTTGTGTGTGCTAAGATTCTAGTGTAAATAGCAGCGAGTTGTTATCGATTATTACGTTGTTACGATGGGCTTGATCTTGAAAAATTGCGTTAATATATGTGGTTAATCATTATGCTGCACATTTTTACATTGGGTTTATGATTTTCTAGTTTTATACGGCATGTGTAGATGCTCACAAATAATTGATATTCAATTATTAATCTAGAATTTGGCCTCTTATAAATTCAAACTGCACTTATAAATGGGGTCCGCCCCCAGCGATTGCCCGACCTGTTACTGTGTCCTGGCGCCAAGACTGCTCAGATGCAAAGATGGACAGAGGTTCACCAATCTGAGACAAACAAGGCGTAAAAGTTGTGGAACAATTTCAGAAAAATGTTCCGCAACGTAAAATTATGAAGACTTTAAAGATCCCACCTTTTACAGCGTATAATTTCATTAAAAGATTTAGAAAATTAGGTGCACATGGGACAAGACCAAAGGTCAAAACTCTGCTGATCACTGCAGGGACTCAGGAAGACTTCCAGAAACCAATGTCTGTGAACACAGTTTACCCTGAAATCCACAAATGCAGGTTAAAGCTTTATAAAGAAGTTTTATGTGAAACACTGCCGTCTTCCCTGACCAAAGACCATTTAAAATGGAAAACTGTTCTGTGGTCAGATGGATGAAAATGTGAAATTCTTCCTGGAAAGCATGGACGGTGTGTTCTGCAGACTAAAGAGGAGAGGGAGCATCCAGCTTGTTATCAGTGGACAGAAAAGCTGCATCTCTGATGGTATGGGGCTGCATTAGTGCCTATGGTGTGGGCAGCTTCCACATCTGTGAAGCTCCATCAATGCTGAAAAGTACATAGAGGTTTTAGAGCAACATCTGCTCCCATCCAGACAACGTCTCTTCCAGGGAAGACCTTGCAGATTTCAGCAAGATGACGCTGAACCACATCCTGCATCCATCACAGCAGCATGGCTTCACAGAGTCCGGCTGCTGAGTTTGGAGATTCAGGCAGGAATTCTGATGAGGGGAGCTAAACTTCTCAAAAGGGGGCAAAGTAGAGTAAAATTTCAACATTTAAAACAGCTCATTATTTTAAAAAGTTCAAAACAATTTAATTAAACATGAATTTATTGAAAAACCATGAAAAACTGTTGTGCAACCTGGTGCAAAATTTCCTACATAATTCACTATAAAGTTCTTTATATAACATTTACTTGAACCTCTATGAAAATAACGAGGTTTGAGTTTTTAGAGAGCAAAAACATGTTCTTCCATTTCCTGGTTTAGGGTAGTTCTTGGTTTAACTTTCTGCAAACTGCGAGTGCTCTGGCTGCAGGCAGGTACAAACAGCCTCACTTAACAGAAAAGGAAAATACGTGTTCAGTCACCAAAAAAAATTACACGGCAAGAGCAAATTCAGTTCTCGTATTAGACTCTGCACAGACTTCTATTCATACAAGAACTTCCATTAACTAATAAAATGGTGCAATTCCCAAACATTTTGCTGCAACATTTTGTTTTTGCCCCATTTCTTTTCTACACTCTCAATCCCAGTATTGTTACAAATAACCAAGCTTATTCTTTAAAGTGACTGATTTTCCGTGCAAAACCTGTTGGATGTCATGTCAGCAGCTGCAGCTGTCCATAACATGACCTAAAACAGTCTCTCACATGGCAAACAGCAAGGCACGGCATTGATTTTCTCTACACATTCAGAGGAAAGGATTGATTATTGGACAGTAAATTCATGTCATCCTTGCTTTCCTTTAAACGGGCTTCATGAGGCTAAAACATGTAGAGAAACCGGTCTAAAGGTTTACATGAGGGCCTCTGAGGAGGCAAATGATCTTAATTTAACTCTAATTTACTTCTCTAGCAATCAGACCCCTGATGTGATGCTGTAAATAGAAATGACTAGAATCTAAAAACGGGTGAAAATTGCATCCAGTAGCAGCAGTAGGTCAGTAATGTGGCTACTGAAGCCAATAAAAGTTCAAGCATTACAATAAATCAGGGGTTTAAATAGTTCATTCGAAAGCCAACATTACACATGTGGAACTCACTATTTATTGCAGGGGTGCCCAAGTCCGGTCCTCGAGATCTACCATCCTGCAACTTTTAGATGCAACCCTTCTCCAACACACCTGA
>JBAFTB010000023.1:9868230-9890214 GCA_037177355.1 Melanotaenia trifasciata
ATTTGTTGTCATCACAGGTGTGTTTTGAGCCGCACTTCATCTGGTCCCTCCCCTAGACACCTGTTTGCCATGGAAAGTCCCCAACAACATAGCCACTATGATCATCAGGACACGCAAACTCCCCATCCTGACATCTCAGGGAGGAGCTCATAAAACACCTCAGACCAAATGATAATTTTATAGGAAACTCTTATCAGATGTAAGATAAATGGCCATTTGCTGTCCTTCATTGGGAATGGGCAAAACTGGGACAAAATAATAATCTTTGTGGTACGCACATAATCTTTATGTGCATACCAAGCCTAAATGTAATCTGAACCAATCAGGAAGTAAAGAAAATGTTTTCCTGTTAATAATGGGATGTGTTGGTGAAAATTCTAAGTCATGCAGGTCATTAATGAGTCACATCTGAGTCACTGCCTATTCTTTGGGTCATTAAAGCCCCATTTCTACTAGCAGGTCTAGGTCGAAACAGGATGGTTTGGTGCTGTTTAGTTCAGTAAATCCAATCTTTTGTGTTTGTACAGCTAACAGTACCCTTATTCAGTATGATATTGGCCAGATATACCATGACATTATAGCAGCTTGATGCCTTCCTGGAACTATAACAAAGAAGAATCCAACACAGAAACAAAGGAGTAGAATGGTGGACATCCATAACACAAACTACTGAATGTCCACATGTTTATGTTATCTTTCTTTTTGGCATGTGGTTTGAAACATCAATCCACTGTATATTTATACACAACACTGTCACTGTCTACAGTCATTTTATTCTACTGTCATTAAGTAGACACTTTTCTCCAAAGCGACTTACATCTGAAGATGGTTAGACAGTAGCATTAAGGGTGTTTTCTAAAGACCCAACTGGAAGTTGGGATTCAAACTCGGGTGGGAAACATGCCCTGTCAACTGAGCCATCCAGACTTACTGGATAGCTCAGTTGTTGTTGTAGCTTTGATTATTAGTACCAAGTTGTGAGGAAGGAAGTGATTACTCTTCCAACCAATCAACAGATGCAGCGTGTCAGGAAAGGTTGGACATTCTGACACCCTTTCCAGTTTTTGCCAGTGGAAGCGCAAAGAAATGCATACCAACCTGTAACGTACTAAACTGAATCCATTGGTGAAAACAGGGCAAAGGGTAATCTTTGAGTTGTTTACCAACAATTACCATCATTTCTAAACCATTCAGACCTTGGATCTTTCAACTAATGTGTTTGTAAACAACTCACAGGTGCCAATGACCTGAACTATCCAAAAAATAGGCAGGTGAGCTGGTGACTCACATGTGACCTCAGCAGCTCTTGTATGACCTTACTAACACTTCTCATGTCTTAACTACAGCTTTTAAACCTGAAACTTCTGACCAGGTGGCTAGTAAGACTGAAGAAGCCTTTTGGGTGTGAGGTAAAACAACTTCAAGAACCAACAACAAAAGTCCAGCTGCATTTTCTCAAGCTAAATAGAGCTTAGAAAAGACACCCTTGTGAGGAAGGGATGTCTCCTCCTTAAAAGGACTACTAAGAAAGATCTAACACACCCCTGAAACTAGATGTACTGTAGAAAGAATGCAGTGAATCTCACCTGAAAACATAATTGTTTGTCTATTGATCACGATTTGAATTAACAGAGTACATAGTTTAAAAAAAGTAATGTACTCTGATGGCATACATCCTTACATTATAGCCATAAAGGATACAGTGTCTCACAGAAGTGGGTACACCCTTCACATTTTTGCTAATATTTCATCATATCTTTTTATGGGACAACACTATAGAAATTAAACTTTGAAATACAGAATTTCACTATCACTTTAGTTCTTATAGTTTGGTGTCCTGTATATCAAAGCTTCATTTCCATAGTGTTGTCCCATGAAAAGATGTAATGAAATATTAGCAAAAATGCGAGGGGTGTATTCACTTCTGTGAGATACTGTATAATAATAATTTTGAATTGGAGAAATACCACTACTTTCCTGACATCTCAAACTATCGACCACTGCAGAAGAGCTTCAAACAGATGGAATCATGGAAAAGCTTGGAAGCCTCTAACTTTTTTTGTGTGTGGATGCAGGACTGTAGTTGTGAATGGGAACCCACTTAATCCCAAATCTTTCATTGTTTCAGCACATATAAGTATGGATTTAGATGTTTTTATAGCATTGTTTCTACTTGTGTTCAATGTAAACTTCTCTTGCTCTTTTATTATGTCATGGCCTAGATTCTTTCCATCATCTTCATTGTAAAGATTACTAAGATGTGAGGGGGAAAAAGCAAAAACATTAGCTCCAGTTAAAATGCAACAAAATATGAGCTGAATGCCTACATGTTGTTGTTCAGCAGCTGCATTCGTGTCACGTAAAACAAGAAAGCTACTCTGGGTTTTATCATCCCATGAGCTTGAAGTTACGCAGAACACAGCCGAAGCTAACGGAGAAGGACCCTAGCTAACTGAAGTTCTGTTTTTTACAAGCATGTGAAGAAGTGATCTCTGCAAAATCTGTCATGTTTTGATTTAACTTCTTTAGATCCGAAAAAGAGGTTCGCAAGTCACTTTTCTTGATATCTTTTAATGGAATCATTGGTTCATTGTCCCTTTTTTATGACTGCACAAGAAATCCTGAAGTAATCTTCATCAATGTCACGGTCTGAATGATTGGAATAGCCAAAAACAACACAATTTTACAGCAGTCAAGAACCCATTGATACACACACTCTACAATGAGCCAGGTTGACCATAATTTCATATTATACCCAAGCGGATGCGATGTCACATTAATATAAGCATGATGTGTTTGTTATTGTGCATCTGTGTTAACACCTACATTACTGCTGCTACAACCCACTTACAGCAGTGTCACTTATTATTTCCCCTTTCTCAGGTTTTGATCTGATCACCCAGTTCCAACTGGACGTGATTCCCCTGAAAGGTGTGAGGAAAGTGGACGGCTCCACCACCCTCCAGGTGGCCTATCGTCTCGACAGGGAGGCCAACTTTCAAATTCCAACTATGTAAGTACAGTAGAGGCAGTTTTAGAGGAAACAGATAAAAACACATACACATGTCAAGCTGCAGCTGATGCAGGTGTTGCATTATTACAGGCACAGATGTTACTGCATGGCTAGCAGCATATAATTGGTCTTGGAAAAACATGTCTAGACATTTTTTGGCATCTCTCTCACACACAACCACAAAGAAGAATTTTTTTTACACAAGTCTGTGTGTTAGAGTGACTTCTGAGAGCATGTTTGAGTTTACCGAAACCTCTTTGTCTTTCCACAAAATGTGAAGAATCATATTTCATCTTGTCTTTTCAGTGATGAATTATCTTATGGACCCTTCAAACACATAAGAGTGAAAATTAGATAGTACAAGTTTCCTGTGAAGGTTATAATTAAAGGTTTTCTGTGCCAGCATGGCTGAATAAATCCTATTTGGGTGTCCTAGGGCTAAAACATAGTGGGACCTCCACAGAGAAATTTGATCATCTTTTGTACTTTGAAATGATTCATAGGTATTACTTTCTTTTATTCCAGCCATAAAAATTAAATAGATCCCTGCTCATTTATTTAATGTGAAATTTTATTTAAGCAGAAGTAGTTTGCAGAGTTTCCTGGTTTAAAATGTTTAATTCCTTCTGCCACTGACATGGTTTTAAGTAGCAGCCAAAAAACTAAAAACTATTTTGTGACACATTTCTATGTATGTTTCTTTGTAAGCATTGGGGTGCATTTGGTAGTGAGGGGGCCCTGCAGAAAAAAGTTTGGGAACCACTGGGCTAAGAAATCTAATGGAGCTTACCATACCTTCACTTTAATTTTGCCCTATATTGAGCATGCTTGGGACAAAAGGAACACTGGATGGAAAGAACCGCCTTTAACAGATGGAGAACCAGGGTGGAGAAGGGTGGCCATCTGCTTCAAAACAGTCGGGGGTATGAGGGAAGAACAGAGTCATGACAAACACCCTAACTCTAGGCCAGAGTTGCCAGTTAAGGAAAGAAAAGAGAAGGAGAGATAGAGAAATACAAAGTTAAGTACAACAGTAAGGGCTAGACCCTCCTTTAACCTACAGAACTGCCTAATTTCATGGTGGCATAGATTCAACAAGGTTGGAAACGTTTCTCAGAGATTTTGCTCCATATTGATATGATAGCATCACACAGTTGCTGGAGATTTGTAAGCTGCACACTTATGATTAGAATCTCCCGTTCCACCACAACACAAAGGAGCTCTATTGGATTGAGATCTGGGGACTGTGGAGGCCGTTGGAGTCCAGTGAACTCATTGTGAAAGACTATTCTCTGTAAACCCTAGAGATGGTTGTGTGTGAAAATCACATGTTAAATATCATGTTAAAAGTCATGTAAACCACCTTTCCTCCTCATTCTGATCCTTTGAACTTCATCAAGTTTTTTTAACCATGAGTCACTAAGTACATTGAGTTGCTACCATGTGATTGGCTGATGAGGTACCTGTGTAAACAAAAAACTAAACTAATAAACTAATAAAGTGGGAGTACAAATACAGTAATGGAGCTTGATCATTAAGAGATTAGTTAATAAATAAAAGAGATAGAGAGCAGAAATATGATTTCCTCTGTTAATTCTTATGAAGCTGTATACTTTTCATAAAGATTTTTTTGTGGAATCCAGAAAACGAGAATTTACAGTTATTCAATCTTGAAGCAACAGATCTTCAGCTTGACATCGGTTGGATCTGATGTTTTCCAGCATACAAGCTGTTGCTTCTTTTTGCTTTGACTAGTGAATGTTTTTATCTCTTGAACTTTTTTCCAGTCAGCAGCGTTAGGTACCTTACTTTAAAAAAGTCATTATTATAGTTATAAACAGAGTTATAGAATTAAAAGAGTAATTAATTAACCCAGAAAAGTAATTATTGCATTATTTAAAAAAAAAAAAATCCTTTTAACGAAATTTCACATTTATCTGCATGTTCAATCCCAACAAATGTGAAACTTGCGTTCACCCAAACCAAAAGTGAATCTCATTTAACAATAGTAATGCACTCTGTAACGTTTTATCACCAGTGAGAGTAACAGAGTTGTAACGATAGAGTAATTAGTTAGATTACCTGTTACTGAAAAAAGTATCACAAAACAAATAAAAGCCCACACACACACATCTCATACTCTCTCTCTCACACACACACAAACTAAATGGACATAGAGCCGGCCCCCCCCATCCATCAACCCCACTTTACTGTTTCTAACAAAAAATATATATACAGTCATATATGTTGGCACTGATGAAACAGGTGAACCATGAGGAAACAATAACCTAGGGGTCCATCTACATCCAGAGCCACCTCACCTTTGACCAAAGAGGACGTAACCATGGGAACAATCCTGATCAGAGCCGACCTGGTCCACATCATAACCAGGGCCCTGACTACCCAGACAAAAACAATCACCATGTCAACGACCATGCAGTCATAACAGGCATAGCTTTTGATGTCGAAAACCCCCATGAGGAAAGCATATGACACACACACACAAAAAAAAGCAATGCTCTGACTACCACCTAATTATGACGTCCCCTTCTGTTTGAATTCTTGTGTTGTTACTCTCAGATGTACGTCGCTTGGGAGAAAACTGTCTGCCAAATGACTGTAGAAAAGAATAGAAAAATATACATTGGCTACATTTATTCAAATGACATTTTTTTTATTTTTATTTTTTTACATTTTATTACAGAACCAAATAAATACTTCTTATGATGTAAATTAAAATTTTCAGGCCATTATTTATTTCGATCCATAAATTTTACTGGCATGATTTGAACATGTTAATCTGATGAGTTTCCTAAAATTTCATGTTAGATTTAATTAACATTATGTTTAAAAAGGGTAATTAATTAATTAATTAATTAATTAATTAATTAATTAATTAATTAATTCATTCATTCATTCATTCATTCATTCATTCATTCATTCATTCATTCATTCATTCATTCATTCATTCATTCATTCATTCCAGGTTGCGGGGATGCTGGAGCCTATCCCAAGGTCACAGCTCCATCGCAGGACTTAATAACTGGAACTTTTCATAATCTACTTTTCTTCAAAAAGTGTTTTTGCTTTCTTTTTTTTTGGTTTTTAATCTTTACAGAGTGAAATAAAATGTCCCTGAGCTAACTGAGAGGATGACTGAAAAGTGGGAGTCCATACTGAATGAATATGGCAGTCATGTACATAAGACATTACAAAAACTTTAAATACATAGGCATCAAAAAATTATTGTTGTTAAATGACTGTTGTTATTCATGTTAATAGTGTACATGCAATACATACAGTATTAAAGCTTCAGCTTGCTTTTTTAATTTCCCTTACTTTCTATGGCTTTGTTGGCCATAGAGGTCAAACCTATTAATGCCATTAAAAAAGGAGAACAACAACAAAAATAGAATAAAAAACTTTGGACAATATTTTGATTAAAAGAAGGAATTAAACTTGATTAAAAGCCTTTCCTGAAGAGGAAAAAAAGGCTCAAATTGAAGATAATGCTATAGGCAAAGGATGCTCATCAACTCAGCATGAGGACATAAAAGCAACATGGCGGCCTCCATGCAGAATGTCCCTGGCTGAGAGTGACTGTGAGGCCTTTGCTTCTTTGACTGGCCTGGGTTAAAAGCAGTAAGTATCAAATGGTGCAGTAATGTGATCTATGACATGGAACATGTCATGGTGTCCTGCACATACAGTTTCACTCATACTATATCCATGACTTTTACAAGCTATAAATACTCTTCAGCTTCTAATATTCATTACATTCACACGCCTTGTTGAATATTATTTGCTCAAAGTTGCTAGGAATAAAATGGAAAATCCAGATGTGGGTGACACTGTGTTCTGACTCCACCCACACCTGCAGTAAAGACTTGGTCATAGGTTGGAGATGTCATCATGGAAGAGACCATGCAGAGTGAGGGGCAGGGGTCTAAAGGGGAGCTGAGCACATGAAACCTGAACACTTTCTCTTAAGCAAACCTAATAATAGAGTAGAAATGATTATAAAACATGAATTTAAAATAGTATAGATGGCTTACTATCATAAAGATCAAAGAGTTCAACCTCTTCAGTATAAATGGATGACAAACTATTACCATGACCCTTTGCCGGCAGATTTCAAACATGCTCATTTGAATGGCAGCGAAGACTGCTAAGAGCAAAGGTCAGCAGTGGCTAGTAACTCAAGGCTACTTTAGCAAAAGACACAACTCTCTAATGTGTGACTGGCTGAGTTGTAGAGGACAGCTTTTCACAAGGAGGATCATGTTTGAACCTTTTCGGTTTTCCAACAAGACAGCATTCATTTAAATACGTCAAAACTTGAGTCTGATGCAAGGATGCAGTTGCTAAAGGCTAACTTTACCATCTAGTCACTCACAACGTTATGTTCTAATGAGCAGTTGGTGTAAAGTACCTGCTGCAGATGAAAACTATGAGACGGCCAAGACTGAAATACATCAGGGGAATTAGCTAAAGAATTAAATGTGTGGAAATCTTGTTAGCTCCCTTGCTAACAAGGCATTAACAAAGGAGCCAACACCTCGTTAACTTTGTTCCAGTAATCTACAAACGTAATTAAAATATTGCATTTTGTTGTAGCCTATTAATTTTTCAATCTTTTTTCCTTTTTCAATGTACCTTAAGTAAATTAATATTTT
The DNA here is from genome assembly GCA_037177355.1 of Melanotaenia trifasciata. Classification (NCBI taxonomy): domain Eukaryota; kingdom Metazoa; phylum Chordata; class Actinopteri; order Atheriniformes; family Melanotaeniidae; genus Melanotaenia; species Melanotaenia trifasciata. Next base: position 9,875,920 of record JBAFTB010000023.1, read on the forward strand.
AATAGAATACAGAAGGGGAATATGTTGTGTCTCATAAAACTGGATTAAAAAGGTAGGAAATAGGCTTAAAAATAACTAGTTTGAAAATCAAACTGATAATGATATTTTTTACATATTAATCCCTAAAAAACTTTACAGCTATTTTTTGGCATTGTTTGGGCACTTTTAAGCAGTGAAATTTTGCCAAATATCTGTGTGACATATGTAGTTCACACATAATAAATCAGGTGCTGTCTTTTACAGGACTGACTTCACGAGCGTTTCTGATATACATCTCTGATATACAACTGATATACAAGTGTTATTCTGTTGCAAGTATTTCCTGCATATGTTTAATAAAACTGTAATGGAAAGCATTAAATATATTTTCCCTCATTACTACAGGGCAGCTGTCATCAATCCAAAGTGAAATGCATTTAATTCATTTGAACACTAGGAGACATTGTTAGAATTACAGACTGAACACATGAATTTGAAGTTCTATATTCAAGTAATATTTTATGTGGGTTTACCTGATGCTGCTTTCTCAGTCATAATGGACACAATGACTTCATGTAAATGGCTCAGTTAAATTCCTCTGGACTTCGCTGGCTCCTATTGGATTCTTGCATACATCTCTTTGTGGAAAACATATTTCTGGTTAAATATTTCACTTTACTGAAACAAGAGGTGGGAGAATAAAGATCCTGGGTTAGTGAGGTTAGGTATGTTGTTAACTGAGAGGGGCCACTGTGGCCCTCACCTTAACAGTGTAAGCTTAGCATGTGCTGGAAATTATATTTATAAGTGCTGATGTCGCCTGAGTTTCAATCTCTCAAAGACATGGGTTCAAGTTCTGCTGACATTAGCTGCTTGTATATACACTTAAAGTGTGTGTGATGGAGCTATGTTGCCTTAAACACATTGTGTTGTGCTTTAAAACAGACTGAGGTGTAATCTTTGGCCTGAGGCCAACTTTTACAGAGAGCACAGTGTTTTAAGAGTAATGGAAACTATGATGTAAAACCTGAACATAGACCTGTGTAAGAATTAAAGCCCTATGGCATCAAAAATCTTCAAAACAAACTTGTGAAACTTTAATGCATAAATTTGCCAATCATCCACCCCTTCCCTCTCTTATCTAAAGGCTTCCCACACCCACAGCCTCTTTATCAAGACCCAACAGTCTGGCCAAGATAAACTTGGCGGCCTTTTCTTTCAATAATGAAGTGCAAAAAACAGAATAACTCCATCTAGAAGTCTAAAAATGCTCCAAAAATGTTCTTGATTTAACTAAAGGTAATTTGCATTATGCCCATTTACAAAATGTCCATAAAACATAATGAATATCAGTATTTATCAAATTATACCAATCACGTATAAGCCGAAGTGTTAAGTAATTGCTGTTTGTAGTGTCTGCTGCAAATACACACAACCCCTGTCTAAATGTCCCTTCACTGGTGTCCCTGACCGTTGACAGGGCAAGAAGCAAAAGGACACAGCGGGGACAAATGGATGAAGCCAGCGCAAAGTATTCTGGGGAAAGGGAGGCCAGTGACGCAAGCAGATTCCCAGCCTTCATCCATGCGTATGGACAAGCATCAAACATCAACCCCGCTTCCATGCATCGTTAACCCCCTAATCACTCTCCCATACAAGGGGTACCCCCAAGTTTTTATGACCCCCTTTCACCATCTATTTAGGATGTCAAATTCACTTATGTTCCCACATGCATAAATATGATGGTTTCATGTGCTGACCGCAGTGTTCGCTGATGAGACTCCATTTTATCATGGCGCATTGTAGGATGCTGCTGTCCACAACCAACCCTCCTCCCTGTCGTGCAAATCCAGATCTTTCAGGAATTTAAACTAGGATGTAATGCTGTCTCTCTTCAGAGTTGTTGGACAGCTTGCTCACTTAGCATACAATTTTTTGCTCACTTCGTATACGATCGTATAAATGTGCAAAGTCAACTCTGGAACTTGAGAGAGAACCAGAGGGTGGAGCAAGACTTCACCATTGGCGAGGTTGGTGCCACAATGGGGAAACTTTTCTAGCAACATGCACACCATCACCTACCATTTGTCCAGGTCTGCCTTGATACTGGCGCAAGCAGCGGGGACGGGGGCCTCGGCGGGGGCAGCTGCTGTCTCAGAGTCCGACATTTCTGTGGTGGGGCTGCTGTGTGGTGTCAAGGGTGTGAGTCCTGTCTTGTTCTTGTCCTCTGGACGCCTATGGATCCCAATGCCGCCGACAGAAAGAGAGAGGGACAGAGATGAGAGAGAGCTGGTAAAAGGGGAGGGGAGTACAGGAGGAGGTGGGAGGAGATAAAACATGTGAGAGGGAAGCACACGTGTGTTCACAGCAGTGAGGGGTAGGAGGGTGGAGAGGTTAAAGGGTACTGACCCAAAGGCATGTACAGAGGAGGAGGAGGAGGATGAGGACTGAGAAACAAGGACAAAAATTTGTGTTCCTCATTGACTAAAGGTCACCACGAGGTCTGATTCCACCAAACCCAAAAAGCATGAAGAAACAGATCAGAACCATCAGATAACCTGATACCATAAATATATGAGTTCACCATGATCCTCAGTTTCAGCTTTCTAAACACTTAATGTCTGTAACAGTGGTCTACTTGAGGCTTAATGTCCGATTATCATCATGTACGATGTAGTGGACTGTGTCAGGGCTGTGTGTGTGTGTTTGTGTGTGAATCAGGGCAGATGCAAGGCAGTTGTCTAACATGCACTACCTGTTGGACACTGCCATCTAGTGGTGGATCTTAGCATTTTCCAGCTTGTGTGTTCATCATTGCGCACGGCTGCCAATAACCAAAGGTCAGGGAGTGTAAGACATAATTATGTCACCAGCTTTCTTTTATGTTTTACCAACACACAGTACAATATATTACATAATTTTAGTAGAGTCTGTTATCTAAATAGCAGAAAAATATAAATATAATCCAAAAAGAACAACTGAGGAACATATTGAAGGGAACACAGTTTTATTTTTCACTCAAGGGCACTTCAGCATGTGTAACAGGAAACTTTGGTGATCAAACTTACAACCTTCTGATTGAAAATCAACCACTATATGTTTGGACAGTTACCTAAATTTAGCATTTTTTTAAATATTATGCATTATTCTTTTAAAACACAAATAGACCATTCTGGACCACTCCCCAAGGTCTTTCTCAAGGTCAAAGACAAAGTTTTTAAATAATGTTTTTATTTATTTTTCACTAGTCAATTAATTTACAGTTTTTTTCAAATAAAAATATTTTATTACAAGTTCCTAAATATCTTCCTTTTTAAATTTTTGTTTTAGGTTTTTCACCATAATTGACCAAAAAAAAGCAGAACAAAAAAACATACACTACCGTTTGTTTGGGGTCACTTCCCTATTGAATCCCATGGCAAAGTGACCCCAAACTTTTGAACAGTAGTGTATTTCCATCAGTCGTCGTGATCCTGAATTATAATAAGCGAGTGTTAAACGAATGGACAGATGAATGAATGTATGAAAAGTTTAGCATTTTAACCGGCTGAAGCCAAACTTTGGAGTGTGATGGCAACTTGTCAGATGATTTTTAAAAAATTGTATTTACTTTTTTTTTATAAATGCTTGTCAGTTAATTACCGAGATTATTTAAAAGAAAAATCACAACTTCTGAAATGTCTTTCTTTAATGGAGATAGGTTTTAAAGTGATGCAGGCCATAAATAGAGGCTGAAACGTCTACATTTTCAAGATTTTTAAAAACTTTTTAAAAATATTAATGGCTAAAATAAAGACAAAGAAAACATATTTCTATCAGTCCCTGTGACTCTCCTTCGGAAGCGAGTATAGAAAATGGATTGATGGATTTTTATGTTTTCTTTTGTCTGCCATTTTGAGACTCTGATGAAAGCTTCTCAAGTCATTTAATGTCACCTCACAATGATTCAAGAAAAATCGTAATCGCAGAGTGATACATTATGACTGTAAAAAGTGGTGCGGCGGCTCCTATGTTATCAAGCAGAACATACAAAGATGTATTTTTTACTCAGTTAATTCTCTTTTTTATGCCTGGAGATGAAATAAATTGGTGTTGAAGTGAAGATGCTGGCATCAGGTTGTAAAACACAACTTTTGCTCAACCATGCAGACAGTTTGGACAGCTTTAAGCTAAAATGATCCTTTAACTGATCCGAAACCTACTTTTAAATCTTTATAAATGCTGAAATGACGTCTTTACAAAGTTTGCAGTTTGACTCTAACAATTGATTTAAGCATGTTTCGAATTCTTGGTGGTTTGTGAACTGAGCACATCTGCAAACCTCTTAAAGATCCACAAATACAGCATAAGCCTAAGCAGACCTGTAAGTATATTTACTTGCGGGAGCTTCGTAACCTCAGGCTATTTCAAAGATCAACATGTTGCTGCACAGTTGAAGTCGAGGAAAAAGAACTGAGAGTTCTTTTTCTTTTATCTCTTTCTTTTCTGTTTATTTTTCTTTCTTTTTGCCTTTATTAAACCAGAACTCTCTCTAACCAGTCTCTGCAGCTCCACGAAATAATCCTCTGTGCTCATTCATATTCCACAAAGAAAAAGTGACTTTTAATTACATTAACATCAAATGTCAACCAATTAGCTCCCTACATACAAAAAAATCTCACTCTAATCTCTCACAGAAATAATGCATCAGTTTTCAAAGGTGAAGACACAAAAAAGTGCTAAATAAATACCGCATGAGGTATAAAAGTACATGGAATTCCAAAAGCTTCTCTTGGAAGCTGCCATGAAGCTCATTCCACACTTCCCTGAGAGTTCACATGGATCAGGGAAGAGGGAACACCATGTACTTTAAGTGGCACGGTGCTGAATATATGGAAGCAAGCTGCTAGCTCCTACCTGTGGTATCAGCAGATGGGATGTCTTGTTCCAGAGTCTGTCAAAAGGAAAAAAGTAAAGTGTGCCGGAAGCAGTGGAAAATGCTAAGAGGAGGGCTGTGACGTGCTGCAACGGCTCTGTGGGGAACGTGTGCTCCGCAGGAGGTGGTTGGTCTGCTTGTCGGTTTTATGACTGTGTGTGCATGTGTGTGCATACGTGTGCATGTGTGTGCGATTAATGGTATGGGTCCTGCCAGGAGCTGAAAGACAAAGGGGTGAGTGTTGAGGGAGAGAGGGAGGAATAGGAGAAGGAAAGAAACTGGAGAGGAGCTTCAAGCCAAGTCAGCAACAGAAGAAAAAAAAGGAGCAAACACTCCTGTTTGAGATTCCATGAGGGTTAAAAGAGGAAAGAAGAGGGCTGCACGCGTGTGACATTTCATGTACGGCAGCCTGGATGTGCTGCAACGCTGATGCCTCGGCCCGTAAATCACCTGTTCTCACGTTGTTTTCCACACAGCAGCCCATTTTCGTCTAATTTAGGGTAAAGCTAAAACTCCTCAATCATACGACCCTCTGGCTACATGCTGACTCTTCACACGCTTCAGCTCCTAAACTGCACACACCCCCTTTGCTCTGTTTTGCAAGACAAAAACCAGCATTGCTTAGAAGTTTCCCGACAACAAATAACAGAATTCAATGACAGGAAAAAAATAAGGGGAGCCTTCAAAGTCAGTGTGTAGGTCACACGTGGGAGACCCTCTGCGCATGTGCATGAGAACATATGTACAATATATCATGTGTAGTGCTGGAGATTGAATGTGGAAGGCTAGAGTAGTAGCTCTATATGGAGGAAGTGTTGAAAGCAGGGTATCATGGGAAACACGTAACGTTCAAGTGACCTCCTGACTGATCTCAAAAGGAGGCTGAGTCCATGAAGGACAGACGGGCTTTCCACCCTTCAAGAAGAATGTATAGTTTCTGGACAGTTAATGTGTAACTCCAGCTTAGAAAACTTTCCGGAAGCCTTTCTGTTAGCTTTTACAGCTCACTTCCATTCTTCACAAATCTGTGTGATGTTTGGGATTTCAAGGCTGAAATAGATAAACTAATCATCTGCAGCCTGTGACTGTGTAGATTGAGGTATTTTCTGCTACAAGAACGAACACAAACTGAGTGTGAGCAGTTTGTTTAACCTGTTTAGTGCAAAGCCTTCAGGGCACTGCAGCAGTGATGTTTAACTGTGTTCAAACAGCAGCCAGAAGAAACCTTCAGGCCGGCTCACTTCATCAGGCAATGCAAAAAGAAAGAAAAAATTAATTTCTGATTTGAATTGAACCAGGTTTAATCACAATCATCTGATCCACATCCCAGCTTCCAGTCTGGGATGACTAACGTGTCTTCATTAAGTCTATTAAAATGATCAAGTAAACACAGACAGCAAACACAAAGAGGATGCAGCGTAAACGGCTTTCAGCTGTCCGATTAAGCCAATATCCTTGCCCACCAGTACTAATGAGCATTAATGTTACCATGGAAACTGAATAAGTTCATTTGGAGTATATGGCCCATTGTATGAAAGCTTTCAGAACAGCCTACTAAAATCACGTAGGGTGCATGTGACAATTGTTTATTCATGCTTAAGTTAAAGCAACGGCGGAGGAGTTTCCAACCTTGAAACTCAGTGTTTCTGACTTGTTTTGATGCCACACACATTTATTATATACATTTCTTGATAGGTGATTACCCAGCAGCATCCAGAACCTGAGGAACTGCACTCCATTTTTCCAAGTCTTGAGCATCACGTTTAAGCTGCACTTCACTTTACGGCTCCACATCACTCGCCAGCAACTGGATATCAACACAATGGACATTCTGAATGTGCAACGTGGCGGATTCAGCAAAGAAACCCAAGAGGTCGTTATTGGAGGAAGAGAAGAAAAAAAGAGAGAAGAGGACAGAGCAAGACATAAGTCAAGAGTCAACATCAGACTGACTTTGACTTGCTGGAGAGATCTCAGAGAAGAGACGGGATGCAAGATGGATGCTGAGTTTGCTGTCGTTAGTGTGAAAGTCAAGTCATTTATTTATTATCTCTGATGAGAAACTTGGTTTACAATAAAGGTCCTCAAGGGAAAATATTACGTTAAAAAAAAAAAAAAAAAAAAAAATCTGTACTAACATACACCAAACATGACTTTCTAATAAAATCACCAAATGAAAACCATTAAAATGAATGTTTAAAAAGTATTCAAAATATGAATTATTATTTAAAAAAATGCTCAAAATAAAACCACTAAAATAAAACAAAAAATGGATTAAAATTAGGGCTGTTAAAGTTAATGCATTAACAACAATCTAATGATGCATTATTGCAAATTCCTTTCACATCGCTGTTTTTTCTACCCAAGATTAACACACACATCATCTGTGTGGTTTCAGGAAGTGATGCAGAAATAATGTTGTGCCTGAAATCTAGCTTTATATAAAACTTATAAAAACAGATACAATCACGGTCTGAAATTGAAAAAAAAGCTCTTACTCACAACAATTAAAGGAATCACCAAATAACATCAAACACCTGGAAGATTTTCAGCCAGTTGTTGCAGAAAAAGCAGAATTTCCCTTTTCCTGATGCTGCTGAAACATCTTCTAATCCCGGTGGTTTTAAGTGTAAATGGAAAGATTTCTTTGCTAATGTTGGCGTCTCACTTGCTAAAGATTCCTAACGTAGAGTGTAATCCTACAGATTATATTCTTAGTAAATTTCCAGTTATGTCTAATTTTATCAAACCTGAAGAAATGAAAGAAATCACTGCAGGGCTAAAGAGTACTGCCCCGGGACACCAGGAAATTGGGGCATTTCTTATAAAAGTAAAAGAGTGTCTTCCAGATTGGTAAACCTGTATATTTTCTGTCTCCATGGATACGGGTAAAGTTCCTGATGGTTTAAAGCTGGCAAAGGTTCATTCCTCTATACAAGGCTGAGGACCCCAATCCTCCTAAAAACTACAAACCCAAATCAGTTTTACCTTGTTTCTCACAGACTTTAGAAAACTAGTCAACAGAAGAATTTTGCAGCCTCTGGAACTGAATAACATTTTACACATGCATACGCTTTCAGAAAAATCCCTCTTGCTCCATGGCCCTGCTCCAGCTGGGAAACCAAATCAGCACAAGATCACAATGAAGAGGCATGAGGTCTTTTCTGGACCTGTCAGCATGTGACGCTGTAAATCATCATATTTTACTGTCAGATTTAGATAGATGTGGTTTTAAAGGCCATACACTGCAAAAATAATCTATCTTAATATGAGGAAAAAACACTTAATTTTAAATAATTTAGACTAAAATCAAGTGAAATAATCTGCCAGTAATTAAAGATATTTAAACTTGGTAAGATTTCTTAAAATAAGAAAAACATCACTTTAATCCAGACAGCAAGAAATATCTCAAAACAAGCTGTAAAACTCATTTCAAGTTATTTAGTAAAAAGAAAAAAAAAGAAAAAAAAACTCAAAATTTGTTTGTTAAGGCTTCTTTCAGTGTTTTTTTTCTTTCTCACTTTGAAACAAGAGGAACTAAGCAAGATGAATCTTTTGATTTCAAGAACAACTATTAATAGTAACATCAAGCTGGCTGTCTATTTTAAAAACTATGTCTCTTTTAAAGCTACCATTCGATGTGGGGTCCCTCAAGGTTTAGTTCTTGGACCATTATTATAGTCTTATTTTTCCATATATTAGTTACTATAACATTGTTTGGGTTCTAACTATTACACTACTCTTAAAAAGATCTACATGGTACAAAAAGAAGTGCCACATTTTCAAATGCAGTTGTTCAGTCTTTGCCACTTTTTTCACCAACTTAAGCTTTTAAGTGTTGTGAGAATTTTCTGTTCATCAGTATCGTACCAGGAAAGCTAATTATCTAATCTAATTATAAACTAATTTAAAACACTTTCTCTATTTTCACATGATAAAATAGTTTAGATGCAGGGTAACTTTGCATTTGACTTGATGTGTTTTGATGATCTTTGGAATGTGGATTAGTGTCACTGTGGTACAATTTGATCAGTATTTTGTTTTCTGTTCTCAGCTTTGTTTGTTTCTAATAATAGCGTGCGCGTGCACACACACACACACACACACCTACACACACACACACGCACACAAATCTTAACTAATTAAGACCTGCAGTGTAAACGCAACAAATCAACACAAGTCTAAGAAAACAAAGAGACCAAAAGAACAAAAATCATTTTAAACCTAAAATCAGTGCATTAAGCAGAATACCACATAACAAAATACTTTATTCTACACATTCCTCACTGGGATCATCCATGCCATCGGTGCCGGCTCCATCTGCAGGGTCGCCGCTGCGGTGGTCACCCTTGGCTGGATTGACAATGGGTTCCTGCACTGCAGCCTAATGGTTATGGTTGGGGACCCGGATGGTCGTGAGTGGGGTGATTCCTGTGGTGGCGACCTCAGAGGTCATGGGTGGGGTGGCTCTCAGTTCAGATGGATCACCCAAGATAATACTTCCCCACAACAGCATCAAGCCTAAAGAGTGGCGTTTGCTCATGTAAAATGGGATTGGTGGGTGGGTGGGGGGCTTTTGTGTGGTTTATCTGTATGAATGTGTTACGGTCAGCCTCCTAACTTCTCCAACTGTCTCTGGTCTTTTGCTTGTCAGGGTTCGTACTGCTTCTAAGTCATGAGGATCCACCCTGATCCCTTCATTGGACACAAGGCGGCCCACGTTCCTGACCTCTGATTTGAACAGTTCGCATTTTTCTGGTCTCAGTTTTACCCCGTGACGCTGGAGGGCCTGGAGGACTTTGCGGAGTGCTTCCACATGTTCATCAAATGTCTTTGAATAGCAGAGTACTCATCTCGAAGTGGCCCTAACATTTCCTCCATACTCCGCTGAAATGCGGCAGGGGCATTTGACAGCCCAAATGGGATACGGACCCATTCATAGAGACCCCATGGAGTGATGAAGGCAGTGAAATGGCGTGAGTCCTCAGCAACAAAGCCCTGATGGTAGGCTTTGCCCTGGTCTAGTATGCTAAACCAAGCATTTCCACCAAGGGTGTCTGTCAGGTCTTGTATTCTGGGCAGTGGGTGTCGATCTGGTACAGTCTTTTTATTCAAGAGGCGATAGTCAATGCCGCAGGCTGCCGTCTTTCTTCCTGACACAGACAACTGGGGCTGCGTACAGAGACTTAGATTTGACTATCCAGCCTTTCAGCAACAGGTCCTGTATGTAATCCTTCACCTCTTTGAAGAGTGGCTTTGGGACTGAGGAATAAGTGCCTCTAACAGGGATCTGGTCTTGAAGTGTGATCGACTTCTGTAAGTTTGGCATACACCCGATATCATTGCTGTCATGTGCAAAAGCTCCCGCTTCTTCACATAGCATTTCTTTCACCACTGCCCTTTGTTCATCATCAAGATGGCTGAGGTCAACAGGGGGTTGCCATAGGGATTGACTGGTGTTGGCAGATACTGGGGCAGCACTATTGACGGTCACGACAGGTTCAGGGGTGTCATGCAAGTCTGCTGAAATCACCTTATCAACACCACAGATGCTGTCAAGAGCTGTTTTTCTTGTTAAAGTGACATTATGTTTTGTATTATTTCCAACAGGTACAGCCACATATGGTTTTCTTGGACCCTGGACCTCTAACAAACCTGCCCCAATGTCCAGTTCTGCCAGCTATTCATTGTTGTCATGAGGTTCAAACAGTACGGAAGAGTCAGAGAAGTCTGTATTGGCTGGGACTTGACACTTGACCCAAACCACCTGGCCAGATGGGATGACAGTGTCTTGTCTGCCCGTTCGCAGGCGTCCCCACTGCACGCAGCGTTTCTCAGTCTGAAAAAAATTCACCAGGAGCTCTGCCTTTTCTGTTGGAATTGAAATTGCATTTCAAAGTAGGTTGGTGAATGTTGAAATCAAGTTCTCAGGCTGCTCTTGTATCATCACCTCCAGAACATTAAACCCCAACAGTGGTCTCTCTAGGGCAAGATTGCTGACAAGAAAAGGCACATTAATAGACAAATCAGGATTTGTGTTTCCCATCAGGTTGACAGTGAGAGGAACCCAGCCATTAAATGGAATAGCACCCCCATCTACTGCACAGATCTTTAACTCATCTTTTTCATCAATGATTTCACTGAGTGGCTTGACAGGGGTTTCTGGGAAGTATTTGTTCTTCCAGTTTTGATCAATCATGCTAACCTGAGCTCCGGTGTCCAGTAAAGCAGTGACAGCGAGACCATTTAAGTTACACTGGGCGAGAGCTTTTCTCCCAATGAGCTTAGCTAGACATTCACTTTTGCTGTTGGGTGAGTTATGCCAGGTTATACATGTTCTTTTGTTTAAATGTCTCTGGTTTTGGTTCTCTGTTTCATTTTCTTGTGGGTGCATGTAAACTGTTGAAACATGTTGCTTCTTGAACTCACCAATTTGGTGCGCTTTAGGCTGGGACAGTGGGGACCCGGTCACTGTCTGTCCCCTGGCAGGGACCAGCTCCAGTTTCCCCGGCGTGTTGACTTCTTCAAGCAGCCCACTGCGCGATGACCTTCCTTGCCACAGTGAAAACAATGAGTGCAGTCAGGTCGGTTCTGTTCAAGACATTTAGTACAGCCAGACTGTCATTCTCTTTTGTTGTCTCTCTTGTCTTTTGGCGGCCAACTGTTTTGTTCTGATGCCTGGATCTGTACTGACTTTTGCATTGATTCAACAAGACTAGTGAGTTTCTCAACTTTTTCAGTTAGTTGTTGGATCAAATCAACCTGTGGTTCCTTTCCCATGCTCTCATTTGCACTGGATCACTGAGCAGCATTAGCCTCAACCTGAGCACTATGTACATTCATGGGTTTCTGGCGACTGGCTGGCCGCGAAGCCTCTCTGTCTCTCATTTTCATCACTCATTATTTTTTTCATCTGCCTTAGGATTGCTTCATCAGTTATATTAGTGTCTGCAAGAAGGGGTTTGAGTTCTCTACGCACATCATCATGTTTGTGGCCAAGGCCTTGATACACAGAATGAAGAAAATGTCTTGGACTGTGTTAGCACTGTACTTAACATCTGTGTTAGCATGTTTTGAGGTCAGCAAGATCTTTTGCTTAAGTCCAATAACTCTGTACAAGAATTGTTGGGGTGTTTCATTGTCTCTTTCTTTAGTGCACATGAGCTCCTGAAAAAGCTCCATGTTGCTTTGCTCACCTAGGTGAGAGTGGAGAAAGGCTTTGAGCTCCTCAACTGTCAGATCATCCTTATTCATCAGCATGTCCTTGAAATTTCCAGGTTTGATAACTCTGAGCACAGCTCTCACAATCTCTGCACCACTGAATTGCTCCTTCAGTCCTTCATCAATCTGGCAACAAATGTTGTTGTAGTTAATGTCTGACCCCTGATCTCCAATCTGACCTCCCTGGATTTTAAACTCCCTACGATGGAGGTAAGAGAGCTCTGTTGAGGACACCATTCTGTCATGCATCGGGGATGTACTTAACATGTCCCTACCCTCCCTACAGTGTGACAAGCTCTGGGTTTTTGCAGGTGGATGAGGTACAGAGAGTGGGGAAGTTGTGGGCATGTACTGCCTAACCTGCCTGCTAAGTTCTTCACAACTGTTAAGTAGTTTCTGTATGTCTGTGTCACTTAAAGTACTAGCTGTAGTTGCTGCACATTTGTTTGTATTTACACCCCCAACTTCAAAAACTGCATTATCAAAAGTCCCTATGGGGCTGACATTTGTCTTAATTTGACTTTCATCAGAACCAACATCAAGACCTTGTGGGTTTGACAAAGAAAGATGTGGGGCAGTGTCATCAGTAACACGCACTTGTGTCTCAGATACGCGACCCTGGATGACAACATCCACCAGATCCCTCAATTGTAGCAAGTGAGCCATACCAGCATCTTCAGACTCTATTAAAGGCTTACTGCACATAAAACTGGTGATGTACTCAAAACAATCCTCTTCATCCACTGACTTGAATTGAAATTGCTCCAGTTCTGATATTGGAACCACTGACTTGGCAATCTGGAACAGTTCGTCTGCAGAAAGGTTGAGCAGGTCTTTCTTGATGGACCACACCAAAGTTTTCCTCTCGCCGTCTGCCATAACTGTTTCCCTTCCCTCACAATTGGTACCGCAGTCCAGGAGCCATTTCTCCCTCTTTGGACTTGATGGATGTTTATTCCTGTACAGCACAGTCCTTATTTTTCATCAGATGCATTGGTTCGTGGACTTGGACACTTTGTTCCACCAGTGGACAGGGTGGACTGGGGTTATCAACAGTTAGCATGACTGATGGGATGCGTGAGGTCCATGGTGTCTGTATTCTTGGATCCGCTTCCGGCCTGGTACAGGAAACGGAATCCCAGACGAGCCCCCAGAAACTGTTATGGGTACTGGAGCCCCAAAACCCGTTACAGCAGGTAAGCTGGAAAACAGAGTGTGAATGATAGCACGGGAGACGTAGTTAGTGTTCTTCTAGAATCTCTCAGCTTATATTTATTTAACACATGAACTCATTCTGCTGTTGATATTTGTCCAATTTGTACTTCAGCACTTCACTGTACATTTTCATTGTCTCTGTAGACACATTTGATTGTGTAAAACCCAAAAAAACACCAACATTGGTTTTAGAAACCTCCACAATACATCTATCTCATGTCCCTCTGTCACAACTGAATCAACTTAAACGAACCAGTATAAAATGCACTTACATTCACATATTGTGATATACTATTTTGGACACATCTTTTACAGCTTTGTAGATTGTGTGACTGATTTGTCTTAACCATGACTATTGTAATTAGTTAACAGTTTAACAGTTCTAATCAATGCATACAAATCACAGTTTTAACATTTAATCATGTACCGAAACAAAACTAAACTAAATCATGGAGCCTCGTCAACATATATATATCAAACCCAAAACTCTGGATGTGTGGCCCATGTTCATCCACAACTTATTGTTGCTAATAGCTTAACAGCTCGGTGGCTACAACTAGCATTAGCCTCCTAGCTACTGCTGACAAGTGCTACACTTCAGCAGCCATTCAAGCAAGAAAATAAACAATAAACAGTCACTTCTAGACTCATATGTTCCCACAAATCAATCCCAAGCATTTATAAGCAAGCTGCAGTAACTTCCAGTAGTTTGGAGGGGTTTCTCACCTGAAAAACAGAGTGTGAATGATAGCACGGGAGACGTGGTTAGTGTTCTTCTAGAATCTCTCAGCTTATGAGAGAAACAGTGGCACATCAGCGACTCACAGAGTGTGTCTCAAACCGTGCACTTAAATGAGTGCGCTGGAAGGTAGTGCATTGTGCGCACTTCCTTCTGTAGTGCACACTATCGTGGGTAAGTCCTGATCCAAATTGAGCACTAACGTTTTGCACTTACCGGTAGTGAC
>JBAFTB010000023.1:9926929-9937622 GCA_037177355.1 Melanotaenia trifasciata
GAGTAGCCGCAGAGCCACTGTTCATCCTAAGGCATATAAAATGTAGGTTGAAAAAGTATGCCCCCCTGAATAAATGTAATGCCCCCCCTCTAATTTGTTTCTGCAGCCGGGTCTGGTGCAGCCACATTACTTTGTCAGACGGATTGCACACACAATGTCATGTCATGCATTCTGAACATATGACTGACCACTCAATAAAGTCATGTTTTAGTCACCAATGAGCCATGTCTAGCTTGTCACTGTCTTATTGTCATGAAAAAAGGGACGTCAATGAAATAATTTCGTCATCGTCATCATTGACAAAAACAACCGGATTTCATACTGTTCATATTAGCGATAAACATTATTATTATTATTGATGTGGTTTAATAGTTTAAATGGCCTAAAGATTACATTTTTTTAAGTTGGGAACAATTCTGTAGTATTTTTCCAAAAACAAGTTACTGTTAATGCCAAAACTAACCTGTTAGCAAGATAAGCTAACACTGCTTTAGCTAGTTTAGCTTGACTGACTGGGGTGCTGCTGTGATGGCCATCTCACAATGACTGAAACACCATTTTGCTTTTTTTTGTCTTTTCTTTTCTAAATTGCTTAAACTTGCAGTGGTAGTTTTAAGACCTTTGCATTGTTATTGACCTTTTAAAGTTTCCTTAGAGGTCAACAAAGAGTTACTATAGATTGATTTAGGAGTTGACTCTAATCCCCCAAACCTTTTGTTCTGACTCGGTATGTGAACTTTGGGGTCTTACACTCACGGATGAGTTCCTTCCAAAGCTACAGCCAATCAATTCAATTTACCAAAACTGGACTGAGACACATTTTAGGGATTTTGAAGAAAATAAGTGCATCTAAACAGACTACAGAGTGTTGCACCAGTGTCCAAATACTTTCGCTAATGAATAATTTTGGGTTATTGGGTGTTTTCTTTTCTATTCAACTTAAAAAAGATTCAGTAAAAATAAAATAAAAACATCATTCACACATTCTGTTCTGTGCTCATTTTTACAACCACAATTCCAAAGAAGTTGGGAGGCTCTGATGTATTGGACAAATCTTCACTAAAAACCTGATAAGTTGGACACCTGAAGAAAAAAAATAAAATAAAAAAAAGGTTATTTTCAGGGTTGGTCTTGTGTATTTTAGCGAGACAATGGAAAATATAATACTCTCTTAAATGTTCAACTGGTCTCCTCAGTTTTCTGTGTCATGTTCAGCTTCAACATCACCTACTTCTTCACTCTCTGAAGTTTCTCCATCCACTTTCATCACTAACACAGCTGCTCTGCTGCATGTTTAGTGGTGCTGCAGTGATAAAGATTCCCCACTCAAACAGGTTCCTGCTACGCCACATTCCCAACATCCTTAAAGATGTTTAAACTGCAATTTGAGGTATAAGACAATTTTATATTGGAACAAAAATAAAAACAGGCTTTCAGTTATATTGCCCAGCACTACTTGGTCAATTGATCCCAGTTTTCAGTCCCAAGTTTCATCTTTTAAGGTCAGCTACAGTTTTAATCCTGTAAAGCAGGGCTCTTGTGCTTGAGGGCCACTGCAGGTTTTAGATGATTCCCTGCTTCAACACAACTGATTCATATGAAAAAGGATCCAATAGCTTGTTGTCAAAGTAACCACACTGCTGCTCTGTGCAGCAGTGAATATATATATATATATATATATATGAACATGGTTTGTTTATATTTGTATATTTATAAAGTCCACTGGAGTCTCTGGAAACCATGACAACCCCTCCAGCTGGACAGAAACAAAGCAGGTGAACTAATATTAAAGGATTTTATGTTTAAAATGACATATTGCCACAACCAGAAACATAAAGCCACTGAGATGCTGTTAGTTGACTGTGCCATGAATGTTTTACAGAAAAACATGATACACAGCACCCCTTTGTGTTACAAACTGAAACTCTTCTGAGGTGCATGAGCACACATCTCATTAAACTTTAAAATCAACACTGCTCTGTCACACAAACAAAAGGGGGCAAAAAAGAAAAAAATGTTGCTTGCAAACAAGGAGCAGAGACAGGGCTTCACATGATGCCTCTCTGATAACACTACATCAGGGCTTGTGTGCTACCACATAAAGTTACAGTGAGACGGAGCTGCAGGGTGCAACAAACAACTAAACACTTCATTTTCATTTTCATCATGGGACTGGGATCACATATCTTCATTCGAGGCACATTTTACTGGCCTGTACTGGAACACAGAGTTCGAGGAGCTGTTGTGGGATTTACTGTCATCTTGTTAAAGCTTCAGTTCTTTCTCGGTTTGTCTGAACATTGAAAAAATGGACTTAGAGCACAGCTTCATATCTCATGCTAGGTTCTACAGACATCAAAAAACATTTTCAAAGAGCCACAACACTGTCACTACAACACAAGTTTGCAACCTGAAGCATCTTAAACTTGTAAGCCTGATCATTTTTATCCAGTCTTTTATTTAAGGGTGGCGCGGCTCAGTGGGTAAAGTGGTCATCTTGTAGGGTTGCTGGTTCGATTCTCAGCCTGTCAAGCTCATGTGTCCCTGAGCAAGACACCGAACCCCAAATTGCTTCTGATGGGTCGTGGTTGAGCACCTTGCATGGCAGCTTCCATCAGTGTGTGAATGGGTGAATATGAGGTATAATGTAAAATGCTTTAGGTATCATTTGAGGTACAGTAAAAAGAGCTATATGAATACAGACCAATTACCATTTAAAAAGCTTTGAATTTCTCTCAACACGTTTTATCTTTTTTATTTCTCAAATAACTGAGTCCACCTTTTTTATCTTCTTGAGAACAAAGTAGGCTCTAGTTTAATATTTTCCATTCTTGAAACTGGTCACAACCCAAATTTTTACTCAAAGAATGGTGCAAAACTGGTTGATGAAGTATGAGTAGCTGAATAAACCACTGTTTTGTCTTTTTTTTAGGTTCTTTTCACATGTAAATTTACACATAGTATTACAAAATGTGGTCTTATAGGATCATTTCCATTCATTCTAATGACCAACATCAGGACTTAAAGCACAGCCGAACAGCAAGCTTATTTTCAGCTCAACTACACGGATGATAAAATTGAGAAAACAGGGTAAACACCCAGACTGTCTCATGAAGAGAAGACAACATAAAATAAGATTTAATATAGTAATTATTTGGGGATTAATGTGAAAAATTGAAAATGCTTCATGACTCGTTCAGTTAAACAAAATTAGTAATTAACCTAAAACACCCTCATGACCATTGTGTAGGAGAAAAATATGTAGATGTTTAATAGAAATGGTAAATTAAAGCGCTAACATGAGGTGCTTTATTAATTGTTAAAGCCTGAAATGAGTTACTTCATCGTGTGCCAAAAGCTGTCAGCATTAAACTATTTGTTCACATATTAGTTTAAGCTGCAGAAACATTAGTGATCAAGTAGGTTCATTGTACTGCAGCACAAAAAGTAAGAAAATGTGTCTTTAGTTGACTGTTTCCCCCTTTTAAAAATACCTGTTGGTGTTATGTTATACATGGCTGGAACGCCTGTTTAGTAACCTTTTCAATGAGGTATATCTTTTAAGGATCATGCTTCTGTGCAATGCGCAACACAGCCAAACTTGTGGGTAGTGCCCCCTACAAATATGTCAAACCCCTAATATTCTCCTGTTGGTGTCACTCTTGTTTTGAGATTTTGGTGCTACCAGGTGTGTCAGACACTAGAATCCATCCTCCAGGATGATAACAGTCCCCCACAGAGATCATCTCAGGTCCTCCGGGATTTGGGAGTGGAGAGGATGAGTCCAAACCTCAACCCAGCTAAACAAGCTGGTTATGCTTTTTCATGAGAAACATGATCAAGCTGTGAGCAACAGAACTACACTGGCTGACCTTCTCCTGGTTGAGGAATGGGATGCCATCCCACAGCTAAATGGTGTGATTTTGGCACATTTTTTGGTGCACTACCCATCTTTTTAGCCTGGTTGCTCATTCCACAAAAGCATGATCCTTATAAATTATACCTCGTTGTAAAGGTGACTCATCAGGCTTTCCAACAATGTATATTACAATAACAATAAGTATTATTGACGAGGAGAAATACCCAACCAAACACGTTACATTCGGTGCTTGGTTTAGTGACCTTATAAAATAAAATAGTTGTTCAGCGAGAAGGAAGCTAACTGGATGAGACAAAACCATTCAATCTGAGATGTCTTAATGAAGGCACATAATGAGTAAAAAAAAATTAACACAGACGTCAACCATTTAGCTTTATTTTTTTATTGAATTTTCTGCTGATGCTGAATCGAACCCTGATCTCGCTGCATCTGTGGTGGTCTGCAAGTGCATAAAGCAGCCAAATCATAACACAAAGACACACATTCACTTACCAAGAGAATCTGTGACGATTCTATAACATAAATCATCATAAAAACAACTTTGTTTTTAAATCCACCAACACAATCACTTCTTTCCTTCACATGAGCCAACATCTTCAGTCCTCACAAACAGTTTTTATAATGAGTTTAAAGAAGGACTCATCTGTGTCACATATTCTGGGTTTTCATCCACTCTCGGACCGAGCAGGACAACACAATGCACAACTTTATCAACAACAATAAAAACAACATGAACGTGGGACGTCACGCTGTGTCTTTAATGGTACAATTTCCGTATTTTACATTCCACGTGTGGACATACTCCTTCAGGGATTGTCGTCTTTCTCCACCAAAGAGTGCAAATATGAACCTGGGATGGGTTTCTGAGTGGAAAACGGAGGAAGAGGCGCATGATGAAAGAGATGGAGGAAAAGGGCATGGGATGAGAAAGACAGTCCAGGACAGATGTCTTTAAGCTAATAAAGTTTGCTGTCATGCTGCAGAAGCAGAGCTTAGCATCATATTCACATGTAGTTCACTGTATATGTAATGCAACTTCTGATCTCTGTATGAACAGAAAGAATGCAGATTGTCTGGTTTATTCTGCAGCTTGGCTACAAAATTAAAATAAAATCTGATGTAGCACAAGGTGCAATAAAAGAGGTTTTGACCTTTTGACTCATAGTTGGAGCCATTCCAAATCGAGCATGCAGAGCAAATCGGATGTTCGATTCGTCTTAAGGAATTTGTTATCAGGAAAAAAAAAAAATGGATAAATTTATCTCTCATTAATGCACAAGGAGCTCATTGTAAGAAGCCATGAAATGAAGGGTAAGAACTCCATGTCATTGTTCTGTTAGAGCGTGTTGACTTGTCATGCAGAACACGTGCTTCTGTGTGCCTGGTTGCCCTTTTCACCATGACAACCAAGGTCATAAAGACAGCTGAGTGCAGTCAATAAAAACATGGCACCATTAGGTGGAACTGCCTGCTGTCTGAACATGACAGGAATATGGCATTGACGTCCAGGTTAAAGTGGCTTTTTGGTGATGGCTGCCGCCTCTCTGCGGTTGCTGGTGCAGCTGATCGTGGCTGAAGGCAGTGTGCTCTGAGGTGCTGGTGTGGCTTCTTTAAGATGACGGAGAGATGAGTTATCCACTGATCGTTTGGTTGAGAAAGGGAGACGGAGAAGCTGTGCTGTCAGCTCAGATCTGCATCACAAATCATGAGGTTGACTTCAGTCTTGCAAAAACAGATGAAATTATAAGATTTCGAAGATGTTGCATCCTGAATGGTGTAGTTGGGGGTGTAGATCACATGTTTGATATCAATACAATATCAATTTAATGTTTAAAGTTTCTTTATGGTTTTAAATTTTCCCCATAATGTAAAACTGAAAGAATAAATTTCTATTTGTAGACATTTAGTATAAACCTTACTCCTATTTATTGTCTTAAACCAAATATTTGTAGAAATTAGTTGTAATAATCAGTGTAGTACAGTCTGACTTCAATATAAATGCCAGACAGATTTATGATCTTATTTGGGCTGGCAGCACAGATTCATCCTCTGATGGCTCTAACACCACACTCGATCACGTGAAAATGAAAGTAAACCCTCTTAAAATTTAATGTTTTACCCATCACAACATTAAATAAATAAAAAAAGATACCATACCAGCCTCAGATGAACATAGTACACTGTGTCATTGTTCATTTGTTAAAAACAAAGCCAGAAGGTAGAAACAGTGTAAGTAAAGAGCCTGTAGAACCAAGTTTAGCAGAAATCAATTCAACTAACCATTTCTCTGTTAACAGTCTATCATTATGCAGGAACTTTGATGGTACCACTCCAGTTGTACCATCAAAGCGAATTTTTATTTTAGCGAATATGTGCTCAAAGTGAGTCTGAGATCTTTCCCTTTGTGACATTACAAAGGAAAATAAGCACTGAGCCCCCGGTAGTGGATACTGTTATTGACCCGCCCCCCAGATAGCTGAGCCTACCCTCTAAAATCACCACACAGGCGCCTGCGAAAGCAGGATCCTCTCCCAAAGAGGGGCATGGACAGGCTCTACTCATGAACATTTAAAAGTTCGAATACACAGAAACGACCTGTTCTCATTAGAGCTCACTAGAGACACGTTTGAAATTGGCTGAATTTAAGGACCAAGGCTGAATTTGGGATAATGCAATTTGGAATTGTTGAAAAAATGTATAATATGGGACCTTTAACATGCATAATGAGGCCTGGAAAGTCTGAGATATGGCTCCTGGGTTTTTACAGTCTGAATAGATCTTGAATGATTTGAAAATGGACTTAAAACCTATCCTAGACACAAGTGTCTGCATTTTGGCTGGTTTTAGGTTAAATTAGAAATGACAACGTGTAGTATGTTGTTCATCTGACATTGTATTTACTTCATGTTTAGACCTGGTAAGGCCTGACAATTTTAATCATGCTCTGATTGGTAAAAGGAATAACAAGAAGATGTACTTTCTACTATGTAACTGTACAAGAAATTTAACATTTATAAAGTATATTTACATATCTATATACTGCATTGTGCATATTTGTGTTATAGACCTCTGTGAGGCACATCAATATGTTTAAATCAATAAGTATGATGTTCCCTGTCTGAGCCATGATCTGGTTCGTCGGGGCATTTATTCACAGTGATATTGAGCAAAGCAAATTTGGTGGGTGTAAACTAGTACAGCTCGATCATCCTATTGCAGTGTGTGTGTGTGTGTGTGTGTGTGTGTGTATCCCTGTAAAGGCTGCATGTTTTATTTACATGCAACTTGGATTAGTTACACTGAGAGAGGCTTGAAGGCCATGACATAGTCCTTAAACTTGGTTTTTATGGGTAAGTAAAAGAGGAGATGATGGACAGCGATGTGGAAGCAGAAGGTTGAGAAAAGGGATCTGCTAAGGGATACAGACATTGTGGTTTTAGTGCAAAGAAAAAACCTGATAATCTTTCAGTGGATGGCAACTAGGGATGTGGTCGGTGGAGATCTTTTCAGCAGACAGTATTTCATACTGCAAGTTTCTGGGATAGTATAGCCACACGGAAAGCCTTCTCAGTGTCTTGTCCATTTCTGCTGCGATGGTGAAGTAAGAATCGGGAAGGTTCCATTTTTACTTGGCGATTGCCAGCGAAATGTCCTGAGTCCCATCACCACAGCCTGACTGTTTCTGCCTTACCTCAGCTGGGTAAAAGGACATCCACAGGCGAATATTTCTGACTCACGTTTATTTACGTCCCACTCACCACCCACAAGAGTCCTGACCCAATAGGGCCAAAATGGCTTCAGCTGTCCTCCCAGCTTCCAGCTGTCATTGTCCCCTGACAGTGTTCTTGCATTAGTCCACCCTCCGCCTTTGCCGTCAGTTCAGCTTCAAAATTAAAAAACACATTTCAAAGTGATTGTTGGTCTCAAGTGGTGTTTGATAAAAGTGAACAATGAGGGAAATTCGAGTCTGCCATAACAGCTGTCAGTTGTTTAATACACCTATGTTGAAGAGCTGGTGGAGCAACATACTTCGAGGGTCCATGCTGCTAATTCCTTCGTGCATTGTGTGTATGTATTAATATATATTTGTATATCTGGGTGAACAAAAGGTGTTTGTGATGCAGAAAGAGGGGCTGGTAGAGGGGTGAGGTAGAATCTGTTGGTTTCAGGCGGGTAGCAGAAAACAGGGAATGGCCTGAAGAGGTAAGAGACACAATCCTCCCCCACTAACGCCATGTGCTGGTGCTGAACCAGTCAAAAGAAGGCGTGGGCTTTGGAGGAGGATACTACTGAGAAACAAACAAGACAGGAGAGAACATACACTGAGGCAGGTATTGTGTGCAGTTTAGTGCTTATTTACAAGGAAGAGGAGATGGATAGCACAACCATACATCAGAAAACTGAATGGGTGTGAGTTGTATGTATTTATAAGAGGTATTCTATCTATTTATCTAAATAAGCAAAAATCCTGTGTAGGCTAAAGATGGTATAAGACAGATTCTTTAGAAGATGTTAAATATTTTTTTTAAAAGTGCTTTCTGTAAACATATTAAATGAGTAAAATGTTGCAGATCATAATGCCTATCTTGCTTTTTACTGTAAGCATGATAGGATAAACTAATATAATAAAGTTATAGCAGTAACCTAAAATGGCAACTTTAGGCTGGCAAAAGCTAGCTAACACAACGCTAACTAAACTTGAGACAGTAGCAAACAACTTGGCTAATTTTATTTATTTAACTACTTTTCTAGCAATATTGACTAATCAAGTACCTTTTTTTTTTTTACCTAAATTTAGTCTCTTTAGCTATGTTCAGTTTGTTGGTTTCTCTTATAGCCTAGTTCAGTAATTTGCTAACGTAATTTAGTTTTAGCTAGCACCTGCTAACATCTAGCTTTTTACTAGACTGGTAATGTTAAATTGGCATCCAATCCCATGTCAAATTCCTCTGCAGTAGTTACTAGTATTTATCGAATGCCTTCAAAGACATTTAAAGCAGGGCTGCAACAATGGGCAAAACTCACTCTCTCATTTTAGACCATAACTAAAACTTACAGCAACACAAAAAAAAGAGACAGGACTGATTAATTCTACTTGTCTGCAAGACAGTTTATCACTCTCAGTTCAGTTGTGTTGGCTAACGTTAGCAGTCCAGTCAAAAGTAATAAACCTGTGATTAGAGAAAGGATGGCTCACCATAGCCTGCAGGATAAAGTGTAATGCTGTGCTTTCATATAATGTTAGCTAACAGACTGGACATACAGTAACTCCAGACCTGTCCATGGTGTAACCTTCACAGCACTCACAGTAAACATGCTACTACCTGCAATTTGGAAGATATGTGAACATTTTTGTGAGTATTGTAGCATCCAAACACTATTTTTGGTGTAAAAATGGTATTTGCTATTAAATGTTTGACTTAGTTCACCTGCTAGTCACTAAATTGGTCCCTGGCGTTAAGCTCACAAATAAAATAATTGGTAAAAAGCAGCTTCCGCAAAGGCTAGAGATGAAAAAAAGGACAAATGTTGGAACAATTTTACTGTTTTATAAATTAATGCTTTAACTCTCTTTAACTTTAGAGAGAAGATTTTCAGATCTGTTCCAAAAAAGGGTGATATTCAGAAGATGTTAGCATAAATTTTATAACAAGAAAGCAATTGTCTGGCTCTGCCTAAAGAAAATCACATAATTTTTTTCTGACAATAGTCTGGAATTCAACCTCCGTGAAAACACAAAAAAGTATTATTTACTCTTTGGATGTATCCAGGCTGACTGGCTTCCCGCGCTTCCAGTTTCTATGCTAGCCTAAGCTTACCACTTGCTGTGTAGCTTGATCCAGTATGGGACGCCTAACCAAACTTGTAAAGTAAATGAGTACTTTTTTTTTCTTCTTTTCTTTTAACAGTACTGAAGCATACGTTTGTGTTAAGCAAACTGGCATATGTATTTTTACAAAAATATCAATAGGTGTTGTGTTTTTTTCAAGCAGACTAAAATTTAGCCACTTTCTATTTAGTATTACAGAATGCACCATGTTGCTCATGTCATCTTGCAACTTTAATGCATGCTAATAACTCCTATAATGTCTTATGATTTCACTTTGACGATGCATTTTTATATAAATTATATTTGTGTGCATCATTTAAATTGTAGCTGAGGGCTGCACAGCTCCACTTTTTCCAACTGGACTAAAACCACCACAAAAATAAATATGAAAAGACATTTTACAAGGAATGAGGTAATTGTGCAGGAGTATGATTTGTCCATGTACATTCTGTTTGTGAGTGCTGTGTGAACATGTGTTAGGGAGGTAGGCAGACAAACACTCACAGGGTCTTGGTGGATGTAGTTCAAGGGTTGCAAACACAAGGGAGCTTGGAGGATTGTGGTCAGGATTTTCCGCGAAGTTAATGTAGGAGCTAATAGGAAATGCTGGACTGAGGTTACAGGTGGGTGTGCAGCTAGCAGAGACAAAACAAAACCCCTCGGTTTGCATTAGATATAGAAATGGTACTGCTATCTATGCAGAACCAGTTCATGTCTGTGAATATATGTGCTGTACCTGTAATGCAGTGAAGTTTAAATCTGTTAGCATTTCAATAAACAGCTGTAACTGTGTGTAACTTCTGAAAAATAACTGAACTGCTCCATGTTTTCTGTTTCACAATTGATGCGTGGTTGCTGGTGGCAGACGGTGGGTTCTGTGAGTGTTGAACAAAAAAAATAGGGCAAAAACATCCATCCATCCATCCATCCATCCATCCATCCATCCATCCATCCATCCATCCATCCATCCATCCATCCATCCA
>JBAFTB010000023.1:10001911-10020391 GCA_037177355.1 Melanotaenia trifasciata
TCTGGTTCTGTGCTGTGGAAAACTCTGGTTCTGGCTCTGTCTTGTGGATGACTCTGGTTCTAGTTCTATGCTGGGGAAAATTCTGGTTCTGGTTCTGTGCTGTGGAAAACTCTGGTTCTAGTTCTGTGCTGGGGATTACTTTGGTTCTGATTCTGTGCTGGGGATAACTCTGTAGCTGCTGGAGCTGATTGTTCAGAGAATGATGCTGCACAAGCATAGTTAAGCAACATTTGCCTATTAATACAAGCACACTGGCTGCTGATCAGAGTGCCATATAGATTTTCTGTGCTGTGTATAACTCTGGTTCTAGTTCTGTACTGCAGATAACTCTGGTTCTGGTTTTCTGCATGGGATAACTCTGATTCTAGTTCTGTACTGGGAATAACTGGTTTTGTGTTGGGGATGACTCTGGTTCTAGTTCTGAACTGGGAATAACTGGTTCTGTGCTGGGGATGACTCTGGTTCTAGTTCTGAACTGGGAATAACTCTGGTTCTGATTCTGTGCTGGGGATAACTCTGTAGCTGCTGAAGCTGATTGTTCAGAGAAGGATGCTGCACAAGCACAAGATTTTCACAAGCATAGTTAAACAACATTTCCTTATTAAGATAAGCACACTGGCAGCTGATCAGAGTGCCATATAAATTTTTTGTGTGAAAAATCAAGGACGGGGGATTTTTAAATGTGCCAAATTCAACTGTGATCCATCCAATCCATCAACTGTTTGCATATTTGAATAATAAAAAAAAACATTTTAAGACACATTTTAAGAATGGTTGATTCATCGTCAAACATTCAAGTAAATCAATGCCCAGCAAGTTTATAGCCCAGTAAAACGTTTTTTTCCCCTATGGCCAGTTTTAATGGGCCATAATTGGAGTCAACATGGTATTGAGCTTCTAAATGAGGAACTAGGCCTCTGTTAGTCAATTATAATAGTTAGTTAGGGTTTTATTGACTCCAGCATTGTAGCACATCCTGAAAGTGAAGTAGATTTTGAAGACAGTCACTCAGGGGGGTTATTACATCGTCATGTTGTGAAACAAAAAGGTAACCATTTAACCAGTTTCGTCCCAAGACCTCGTTTAGGCAAAGAAAACATTGCAAAAATCTAGGCTGCTTCAGCCAACAGTTTTCTGTGAGTTGAGTTATTTTATAACATTTCCACAAGGAATGTAGTGTGGTGCAAGTAGGAGTTCAGGTTTAGTTAATGACATTTACTACACAGTGGGTCTTCTATCTCTCCTTAATCTGCTGTCTGTCTTAGCTCTGTATCACGTAATACAGCAGAAATGTCATGTAAATGTCAGTGATACAAAGAAATTAATGAAACCAAGTGTTATTTCCACTATTGCCTGCTGAGCTTGTAGTGACAGAGGGAGAAAAAACAGGAGAAAACAAACATAAATGTAAGAAAAGGGGACTCACCATTTCATTCTTCTTCTCCTGCTGTTGTTTTTTTCTCCCCGTTTATTCTTCTGTGTCACACCACACAAATCTGTGTTTATTCTCTTGACTTTTCAGGGTGCATAATGTTCGACAACTGAAAGTTTTCAGTTCTTATGTCTTTACTGCTCCTTGGATAACTTTACTTCTAAGGATGCTTCATGTGGTGAAGAGTAATGTCAAGGCCGGTGGGTAACTGCCTCACATGATCTCTCAAAGCTTCACAAGATGCTGCTTAGATTTATAAGGTTTGTGTATGATGTGTCTTTACTTGTCTGGAGGCCTACCTGGATACTCTTGCTATTATCGTTGCGCCTAAGGCAAATGGAAGTGATCGGCTGGGTCGGTTTTGAGCACCAGGCTAGTGAGCATGTGTTACCTGCCAGAAGGTTTAGAGCACCAAGGTGAGGGTCGTTGCTATAAGTGTTCTTCCAGAAGCTGTTATAAGTGAGGTATATATTGATCTACCAGTTACAATATGTGGAGGAGTGAAGCTGCCTTCTTCCTTCAAGTGAAAACATTCTGCTCCAGGATTATGTGGATCAGTTCAATTTAGTAAGTAAGCAGGTTAGCGCTGGTAGGTCATTTGAGGTCCAAGGTTATTGCTGGTTATCAGTGAGAAGAGCCTGAATAGTACCACAGGTTGCCACAGTAATGAGAGAGAGAGGCCCAGATGTGTTCTTGCTCTGTATCTCTGGGTT
Organism: Melanotaenia trifasciata; assembly: GCA_037177355.1. Taxonomy (NCBI): domain Eukaryota; kingdom Metazoa; phylum Chordata; class Actinopteri; order Atheriniformes; family Melanotaeniidae; genus Melanotaenia; species Melanotaenia trifasciata. The sequence goes on from JBAFTB010000023.1 coordinate 10,004,057, forward strand.
AGCTGTTTTGGTCAAGGAGGTAGGCGGTGAGAAGGAATCCCTGAGGTAAAATGGAGAAAGGTTGCATCTAGAGATGAAAATGAGGAACTGATAACAGATGATAAAGCTGTTGGCTCTTCCTTTTCTTTTTCTCTGGGAGGTAGGAAGCAGAGGTGTTGTCTCGGAATAGATTGGTGTGAAGTGGTGGGAGGTGAAGTTTTGCTATAATCAGTCTTGAGAGCATTCTTGGAATTTATGTCTTCTGAGAGAAGACTGTTGATAAGGTGCCAGGGTCCATCTGAGGAAGAGCAGTTTCTTGGCTCATAGCAAGAACAGGTCAGTCTTAACAGGGTGTCCAGCTGCAAAGGAAGAGACATAAAAACCAGTTAGAACAACCAGATTAACAGATAAGACATGGGTATGGTCTGTCATATTCATGGCCATCATTTCTAGTAATGCACAAGTATCGGACCACATTTTAGTGTAACACTTACCCTCATCAAAAACACCCAACCAACCAGAAAGAGCCTTCATGAATGACGACCCCAATGATCAACTTTATTAGTGGAAGCATTATTTTTCAGTCGCTTTAAAAAGCACATTAAATGTTCATTAAAGACTGTTTCAAATGCAAAACATTTATACTACAGCGGCCCAATAAAAAAAAAAAAAAACATCCTTATCACAATATGAGCGTTTATTGCACAGAATCTGCAATACTGTGTAGCAGGCCCTGCCATTCTGGCCTGCCAGGCTTTCCCAATAGCTCAAAATGTTGTGGTGCAATCACCTCTGGTAGCTCTTCTGTAAGACAGCAGTCTGAATTGGAAGTTGTATCTTGTCTTTCTTCTTAAACAGACTATGGTGCTACTGAAGGCAAAGCCTCTGTTTGTCCTTTGCCACTTACTAGTGAAAAGGATTTAATTGAAGGTCCAAAAGTTTAAGATAAAAAGTGGATTAGCAGTATCCCCAGCCACAACTGCAAAGTGACAAGCACTGATTCATTAATTAAAGAGGTGAGATGGAGCCAGTGTTGCCCCCCCCCCCCATCAAGATCTGGTTTTCTATACAGCGCCAAGTTACAACAGGAGTCATTTCAGGTTCCCTTTTCTCTGGAACGGGTTTATACTGAGTTCTTTTATTAAAAACGAAACAGTCTGATGTTATTTATCTGATTTACTTGACAGCATATTGTAGCTGCTCTCTGTGTATGTAAACATGGATAATGAGCCTAAACAGCTCCATTAGCAATTTGATAGCATCTGGGGGAAATAAATCCAATCCACAAAGACCCAACCCCGCAACCAACCCATTGGATCTATTTCAACATCCCCATACCAGACACTAAAAAACACCGTAAGTTATATTTTTATCCTGATTGGTCACAGATGTTTTGGTGGCATGAGGAAGATCTAGAAGAAAGTAAGCTGGTCTTTATAAAGGCTGTTTTTGGTGAATGTTACAACAGCTCTCTGGTGGAGGAAACAATAAAAGTTAAAGGACTTATGTGAAGCTGCTACAATGAAAAAATATAGTGTCTGCAACAGTCATTTGAATGCACAAAAAGTACACACACACACACACGCACACGCACACGCACGCACACACGCACGCACGCACGCACGCACGCACACACACACACACACACACACACACAAACTCACTTCCTCTGTTAATGGTAGTGGCATCTCTTTTTAGCTCTATTATTGAGGCAACTGGAAGTTTGTTCCCGCCATAAAGCAACACTGCTGCTTGTGTCCACAGCAACCACTACAGTCAGGCTTTAAGATCACTGAGGTGCTAATTCAAAGTTCACCCAACAATTTATAAATGTGTCTAAAAGGCAGAAGAAACGCCAAAAGACCAAGATTCCTAAACTGATCTTATGAAAGAAGACAAAGAAAGAGAGGAGGGTAAAGTTATTCCATACAGTATGGATCGCTCTGGAAGAAAGCAGAAGGATGACTTCCATCCCCCACCAGCAACAGTGACAGATGAACAGTGCTGCAATTAGAAGCTCAGCAGAAATACCAGCAAGTGTGAGAAAGTGAAGGAGGCACTGTAACTGTGACAGAAAGAAAATAGACCACTGGTCTGCCATTATGTGTTCATTTCTGGTCAAAAGGAGACATTTGGAGCTTTTTGTTCTTTGTTAGGAATTTCATAACCTCCGGTTTTACTTCGGATGCACATGTCAAGTCTCTGGTTTGGTCTTCTGGTTTATCATCTGAGAAATATTGCTAAGCTAAGCTAAGAAATCATTATTCATGCTTTTGTTTCATCACGGTTGGATTATTCCAATGGACTATACACACGTCTTAGCAAAACCTCCCTAGAACGGTTGCAAGTTGTTAAAATGTGAATTATGTAAATCTTGATTCAACTGCACTGGATTTCGGTTTATTTCCAAGTGCGATTCAAGATTCTTTCATTGACTTGGAGAGCTCTTCATGAACAGGTGCCAGGTTATATCTGAAGGCTTCAGAAGCCATGTCTCCCTGGCAGATCCCTGAGTTCCTGTGACCAGGGCCTGCTGATGGTGCCCCATACAAAGCAGAAGCAAATGACAACCTGATGACAAAGCAACAATAAACAGTTAAGACTAACAAAATGAAAAACTGAAAAAAAATACCCAGCCTAATTTAAAAGCCCAATGGCCAATAGAAAGCTACAGCCTGAGGGAAGCAACATAAAGTAGCCATGAAGGGGACGATCCGGTCTGCAGAACACAACGAGCCTTCTTAAGTGTCCTCGTCTTCAAAACGTCCTCCAGGTTGTCCAAGAGGATCCACAACCTTGCTGCAAAGCTTGATAATACTCTGGAGTCGATTTTTGCGTTTTTTGGCTTAGACGCCCGTACCAGCTCACAAAAGAAAAGGTAAGCACTGACTCAGTAAAACACAAGTAAAACAGTCATAAAACGTACCATCAATATAGACGTTTCTGGGTTTGGATGCATACAGCATCCACTTATGGCACAAATGTGAGCTTATCATTCATTAGGATGCCTAAATACTTATATCATACTATTTACTTATAAAGGAAGAGGGTCTGGAACTCTTGAGATCCAGAGCTCTGGACTTGAGATCGGTGGACTCTGGTCTATTTTGAAAGCCAATTTAAAACACACCTTTTTTTTGTATTATTGGCTCTTGTGAAGCACATTGTATTTTCTATCTTGAAAGGTGCTATATAAATAAATTTTCTTCTTATACTTGTTCAGACTGATTTTCGAAGCTAGTATCGGTATGAGTGCAGCCCTAGTTTTAGGTTAAACGTTAGATTATTAATAAGAAAACAGTGTTAAAATTTACCAACACATGATTCCAACCAAATAAATCACAAATTTGACAGTCACGAAAAAAAAAAAAAAAAACTCTATAATTGCGTTTATACAGTAACTCGAGCAGCAGCATGGATGGGTTTTTATGTTGTGGCTCATCAGTGTAGCTTTTCATCACTTTTCAGTCTTTTCCAGATTTCCACACAAGTTTCTGTAACCACATAAATTCTGCATTTTCATAATAACTAAGTGACTTTAATTAACATTTGTTGTTGTGCAGGACGTTCATACAGACATTTCCAAATAGACGTGTAGGTGGGGTTTGATTATAATATGTTTATGTATGCAGGAATGTTCTTTAAGTGGGAAGATTGACACCCACATACTGAACTGATAATAATCACAGACGGACGGATGGATGGATTTATAGATAGATATGGATATCTCCTGTTTATAGTTGCATAGCAACCATATGGAAGTCATGAACACTGAACACCGTGCAAACTGCCAGAAATGAATAAAACGGAGAATCTTTGCTTCTCAGCCAATCACTTTGATGAAGTTCTCCATTTGTGTAACGTCCTGGTTGGTAGAAGCAAACCTTGCCAGAGCAGAGGTGGCGATGGCACGTCGGCAAAGGAGATTAGGGGAGGGGGAATGGAGGATGAAGCTATCAAACTGGAGGAATGACATCGATATATAGTAATTAGATAGTAAATTTTAAGAATGGACCATCACTGTCACCGATAATTATGATTTATACTTGTTATTTATGCTCTGATTTGAAGTTTCCATCCGCCTGAAGTAAAAATGTCAAGTTTAACAAGCACCATTAGTAGCCCCTCTTATTTCTTTTGTTAAATGTAAAACTGCTCTCCTAACAGCGCGTTGGTGAGCCTCCTGAGTCATTCCTTTAGATTACGGCCTGCTTTCCACATAGCAGCACTAACACCTCAGACTAGGTGTCATATCATTTAGCAGTGAGCAACATTCTTGCTTTAAATTGCTTTTCAAAGTCTCTCAGCTGTGATGTGGAAGAAATATCACACTTCAGAATGGACAGTGTTTTATTTCTCCTCAGCATTCCTGAGATAATTAAACCAACACTGCATCTCTAACTTATTCTGGATCGTCTATCCAAGGCTCCAAGTGATCTTCTGATCTGTAAAAATCGTCAAATGATTAAAACTTTGAATCACATTAATCACAGCTTACAAATTAATTAATCCTGATTAATCACCATTCGTGACTATGCCTGAAATTTGCCATTTTTGTATTCTATCAACAGAAAGACCCAATGCTACAAATATTTATTAATATCTGACCTTCATATGGCATGATCTCACTAACCGTCTCCATGGTGATAATTTCTGTCCTAAAACCAGCAGATGTGACGGCTGAATTTGAGTTTGACAGACACCAACCAGTTTTTTAGAACGGGCCAGTTCTAATGATTGTATGGTGTTTTTTCAGTCCTGTCCATTCCACAGCTGACTAAACATTTTTTTATTTTTGTGTTAGAGCATTGAATTAATTGGCTGCAATCAGGGTGAGAGGGTGATTTTAAGCAATGTAAATACTCCTGAAAAAAATCTTATACCCTATCTTTAAATGCATTCAATGTATACAAAACAAAGATTTAGAACAGATATCTTCATCACTCAAGATTTAACCTGAAGGTGCAGTAAGCATTTCTGATTAGAAAACAGCAACTGTTTACTCATCGGTAGTTCTCTAAACGCAGACTGCAGCAGCTGCTTTTCACCTCATACATGTTATTCGTGTTATTTAATAGGAATTTCGGGGCATATGGACCAACTTCTGAGAAGACTGATGAGGGGGGGGAGCTGTTTGCCCTGCTGGAACATGACCTATGAAAGGATAGATGCTATCACAGATGCGTGTGGCAAAGGAAGACAAGACTTTTTCCACCAGAACTCCACCTTATAGACCTCTTAGCTCGCTGTACCCAGACACACAAGATCTTTGAAACCTTAAAATGCTCCTTAAACTTTCATTTTTCAAAGGGACTTTAGTATTGTCTAATGAAAATATTATATATTCTCATATCTGGCTGCCTTGTCTCGTCCTTTCTGGGTTAGAACTACGCAACTATGTTGGAAGAGGTGTTATATAAATAATACCTTGATGTTTATTTTTCCATTCGGTTTTGTTTGACAGTGTTGCTTGTTTCCAACAGCCTCGTTGGTACAGAAGTGTATGTTTAAGTGGTTTTAGTCCCTTTGAAAGTCACGGTAAACGCTGCCTTACAATTGTGGCAAATCTGGAATAAAAGCTGGTGGGAAGGCTTTATAAGCTTTTACTACAACAAAAAGCCGATGCTGTGTCGAGGACAGTTTCCCCTTCGAGATCCGTTCCCCCTGGTGAGAACCATTCTTTCTTCAAAACACAAAGGAGCCATATCTAACTGAATTTCTGTCCACCAGATGTTTTCCCCCTGACCAGTTATGATCCAAAGGAAACTTCTTTACCTGAGTTTGTAAAGTTTGAAATACAGTAACTGTGTTACTGGTTAATATTTCTGTATTTGTTTCATGGTGGGCACATATGTATACTGGTATTGCGAAGGGGGCAGATGTCCGGTTGCTGGTATTGTGAAGTTAACGGAAGAAGGTGAACTGCGTTGTTGGGAATATGGTTACTCTATTAACTTGGATGACATGCTTTCATCTGTGTTTTCGAGGTTTTTTGAGACATGACGGCTACTGTTGTTGCAATATGTGTTTGAGAAAGTGAGACGCTAAAATGCAATATACGTTAGAATGCCATACACGATTCCAATGCTCAAAGGCAGTAATCTTACACAATGTCCCTTTGAATTTTGCCATCTAGTGGAAAAGATAACTAACATACAGTATATGAGTCAATATCTGATTAATCCTTTAATACCGTATGAATAATATTTAATTCATACAGTTTGAGACCTTTTGCATCACTTTATGGTACAAGGTTGGCTCAAAATGCTGTTGTTCACAACCTGATACTTGTCTACTGCCCCCTGGTGGACACAATAATGCACTACACCACCTGACTAAACAATCCCGTTTAGTTTCACATGACACACAGTGAAGCATTGGCATTGGCACCTTGCACCTCCGCCAATCCTCAGGTTCTGCAGGGTGTCCCCCTCATTTCCAGCCAGGGTTACTTAGAACAGAGTAAAGCATCAGGTATCACTCAAGGAACAATTTTAACATTAGCACTAATTTCCCCCCATGTTGCAGCTTTAGTTAGAATTTCATGTTATTTTTCATGTCGCAAACAGAAGTTTACCTGGTATAAAGATTTCCTCACACCACCCATGTGGTGTACGACTGGGTGCTCAGAGACAGATACTCATTTTAACCTTTCATGAACCACAGACAAGTGTGTGAAGATAAGTGGTTGATAAAACTTGTGACTGGGTTAAAAGCTTGTCTTAAATTATTGTTGGCTTCTTGCTTTCCTTGTCATGGTTAATGGGTTTTTCTACAGTTTTATTTCTGTTCTTTAGCTGTCTTTGGGTCTTTTGTTTTGGTTTCCTGTCTTAATGTGAAAGGCCATTGTAGTTCTGTTCTCTTCATTTCCTATTTAATACACACCATTGAATTATCAAATTCAATAGTGAGTTTCAGTGCTACACTATTGAATATACACAGCAATACATTACTGAATTCCAGCTTCTGTTCAGTGTTCATGCAGAAATATATTTTCTTTGCGAGATGGAGGATTATCACATGGCATCTACATATGAACTGATCTATTTCTAAAGACACAAAGCTGAGATATGAACGGCTTCATTTACCAACTACAAGATGCAACCTGTGGCCAAAACACTAAAGTTTCCTCTAGAACAGGTTTCTACTTTGTCCTTGTAGTATTGATCTGATTTACACCACAATGCCTCATTTCTCTCTACATGATTTCTATTCTGCACACGTTTAAGCTTGTGCAGGTGCACACACTCCAACCGGCCAGAAAATGCATATCAGGCAATATGTGGCTTCAACCACCTGAAAATCAGACAGAAATCCTGGTTTTTAAACTCTCCCAGGGAGGTGTAGATGCTGCGAACTTCATGTCCATCAGGTAGACGCAGCTGAACAAGCTGAATCTACCATCATTGGAGGATTTCTGAGATGTATTGCAGCTCAAAATGGATCTAGTATTTTTTGTAGGTTTTATTAACAACATGAGATCTGAACTCTATGAATATTTAGGACTCTACTCGGACTCTACTCGGTTTCATTTCATCTGTTTTCTCTCCTCTGTGTTTTTGGTTTTAGAGTTTGAGTTGTTCAAAATTAGTCTGTGATTAGGTTGTTTTCTTTTTTTCTTTGTCCTGTCCAGCATGGTGGAGGTAGAATGATGGTCTGGCTGCTGTGTGGGTCCTGGTTTCTGTGTTTTGGTCTGTTCTTTGGTTTGTGTTAGATTTTGATCTTGGTTTAATTTGTGGTTTTCAGGTTTTATTTCTGTTTTGGTCATGGTTTATGATTTCTGTTCTGACTTCATGTGTTTAGTTTTGGTCATGTTTCTAGTTTTTGTTCTGTGTTTTTGGTGTTCAGGGCTTAGTTTTGTATTTCGTTGGTTTCTGTTCATTGGTGCACCTTGTCTGATTGCTCATTTAGGTCACCTGTGTTTAATTTGTCAGTCTGTGTATTTAAGTCCTGGGTTTTCAATTACTCCTCGTCAGATCCTTGTGGTTCATTCCCTGTATTGTGTGGTTCCCTGTTCCCGAAATAAACCTTTGCACCAGCACCGTTCTGCATCCTGCCTCATTCCGCCTGCGCTTGGTTCCTCACCTCCGCCAACACATAACAGTGTTGAGCTGAACAAATTTGCTTTGCCAAAGGAAACTTCATGGGTATAAGGCTCCTCTTTATAATAATTTTTTTTATTATTCTTATTTATTTTGAATTACAGAATTTCAATAATATCGCTTGGCCTGACCGGAAGGGACAGAAAAAAATGAAGTGTGAACAGAAATGAAAAGGGAAGAAGAAAAAAGAGGAGACAGAGTTAGACCAGATAGTAGGTAACTGGTACACTTCTACAGAAACACAACAGAGAATTTCCTACGACTTTTACAGGAAAACAGTGAGGTTTGATCCATGACTGGGTTTGAGGACGTGGCTTCACAGCTGAGTGTTGCTATCACATGATGTTTAATTTAAACATGGAGCCTGCCTCATCTTTGCCTAGTCTTATTAAGGTGTTGAACCCTCCCATAGCTGGATGGGCTGAAGTCGATCCACTACTGTTATGTCCTGAGCCAGCAAGCGAGATAGCATCATGGAACTCGCCACTCGAACCAACAACGCTGGACATAATCTATAATAATAATGATAATAATAATAATAATGATAATAATAATAATAATAATAATAATAATATATATTTGCGGGCACTTTGACTGTTGCTCTGTCAAGTGAAGTTGAACGTGCATGTGGGGGGGGGGGAGGCGCTAGCATTCATTCATTTCTTTGTATGTACATCTTTGAAAATGAGTGGTCTTGAAAACTTGTATCCAAGTCTGAATTCATTATAGTGCATGTACACATTCTGATGGATATCAGAAACTGTGACCTGAATGATCACTCCTCTTATAGTCTCTAACATAATATCCGACATTGGGGACAGCTGTGAGAGAATCAGAAAGGTCCATAGCAGGAGCAGAACAATCCCAAATAAGCAACTACACTAAAAAAAAATTAGCCCAAAAGAACCCGCAACTGACGATATTTGCAAGAGACTTAAAAGAAAAACCAACTTAAAGTTGCTGATAACAGGTAGTTTAGCAACTCTGCTGCCTTTCTCCGGCGCAGTCCTCTTTATCCCTGACTTGTTTTTTCATCTACGGGCAGTTTGCCGCTGCACTGGGAACCTCACACACGGATTGGATGAGTGAACCATGTGGGGTGGCTTACCCCATGTGCAATTGGTCAACGTGTTTCCTGACCACTACCGTAAAGACTGTAAAAGTTGCGCCAGTTAAAATGAAAGCACCCGGTCAGATTTTATATTTTAACTCTGGTCCATGAGGGACATGTTCTGGGTCCGGATTGTTAGTGACCTCTGCCATATAGAAGATTTGATCCCTATCAAATCACCATTCACAGGACTGTAGGATTCATCCACCATTATTGTGGAAAAGTTCAGCAGTGGTCATCGTCTTATTCAGAATTATGATTACCCTAAACCTAACCCCCCATAACAAGTCCCTATTTAACCCTGCAAACAAACATTAAAAGTTAACATAACTGTAAATATTTGGTCAAGTAAAGCAGAAGTAAAACTTTGATCAGTTCATCTAAGCTAAAAACAAGAAGACTTCAGCAGTAGTTCACTAACAATTCAGGCGATCCAGATTCCTTTATGGGCCCCGACGGGATCAGCTTTAAACACAGAGTAGCATTGTGAGTTACCACAAAAACGCTCCACTATCCTGTCTTCAGGCTGAAAGAAGAAATAAAAAAGGCCTAAAAATGGGTCATCCTGCAACCACGTGTCTTATACAAAGCTTCACTCTTCCAACCTGATGGTGGGTTCATCCTGAGGTCGGCTGGAGTTTCAGCATGGAGATGCACTGGATGATAAATGGAAATAATGGTGGACAGCTTGGCGAAAGTTTCCTTGTTTTGATGATTTTGTAAAGTTATTTCATGCATCAGGAGAAAAAAATGTACCATGAGTCTAATCAGCAGAAATTACAAGCAAAAGCTAAAAACAAACACTGTAAAAAAAAAAACAAAAGAAAACATAAAAAGATAAAATTCCCCACTTCACTCTGCTTCAGGTTGCTTTAACAACTGTTAAGTGTTTTTGTTCTAACACTGAAAGACTGAATATAAAAAAACAAAGATTTTACTACTGATGTAACTCATGTAGCTGATCTACGAGGAAGTTTAAGACTTTCGAGCAGATGTTCTCAGACTTTATCTACCATCCCCCTTTTGGAGGAATAAACATTCCAGCCCAAATATTGCTATTAAATAACTGTGTTGTGTTTTGAATACAGTATAACAGTATCAATGTACCAGTTGCCATGGTTTCCCTTTTTTATCCTGGATTATTTAATTAGAAATGAAAAATACAGTTTAAACCAGGATCTTTGGATAATTTGCATTTGTAAAGCAATGTAGCTTCAAAATAATGTCGCTGTGAGCAGCAACATCTCATAGAGATAACATGATCAAGTTATATTATGTATATTAAGTTCAGCTTTTAATTAACCACCTCCGAAGATCATGCTGTTTGGGTCAGTAAACCCTGATTTCTGCTGCCTTCCCACAATTTTAACACAGTTCTTATTCTTCTTCTTCTTCTTCTTCTCCATGTTTGGTGGCAGTTGGCAAAAACTAATTGGTGCATTACTGCCACCAAGTGGTCTGGAGAGTGGACCAGCAAGATCTGTTAAACCATCAGTTCATCTGCTACATTTTCTCTATCCCATGAGCACCCCTAGGAGGATCCTGACTGACGTTTACAGTGTTCTGAGAGGGAGATTTGACTACCTGACAGAAGAAATGAATCACCTTTAGGATGCAGCTCTGCAAAGCTGCCGAGATGAACCTTTGATGGACATTTCAAAGCTTCAGTTCTGTCAGTTTCACAAGCAAAGGACCCTTCAGATGTTATCCAGCAACAACACTTTCTGTCCCACTGCTCATCAGAGCCATGTGGCTGCAAATCATTTTAATTACAGCCTCATGTGCTGCTTTGTTTGGTGGCTGTTTCCAGTTTCACCAGCAACAAAGAGCTCAGCATCACAGGAAGACACAAACATCTGCAGTTTGCTAGTGCAAATTCTGTGTTTGCCGCTTTTTTAATGTAGCTTCTTGTTAGTGACAAGTTTGTTGAGTTATTTTTATAATCTTACTCTCTCACCTGACTATCAAGGATCTGTTCTGATCCACTGGTGACTGGTTGGCCATGGTGTTAAGTCAACAGACAGGTGTCCTTTGTTGTATTTTTATCCTTATACCAACCAAATGTTTTCAAGTGTGGACTGCAGGCACATCTTCTTGGAGCCGTGTTGATGTAATAAAGTACAGCGTGGTTTGGTGTTATCACTGGTTTTATATTCCTAACAGGCTGCCACAGCTCCGTTATTAAGTTTTGACCCTGCTTGGTTGCATGCAGTCAACTCTGCTACAGATAGATTTCTGTATGAACTCCTAATTGGACCGACGTCCTTGACTCAGACTACAAACACGCAAGGGTAATGGAGTTATTTACAGAAGTATGTCCAACACTGCAATGCTGTGGACTGTGTGAAACACATTCAAGACTTTCTGCTACCTCTAGTTTTCTCTGTGGGAGACCATCCTACATGTACTTACAGCTAAGCTGCACCTTCACTTGCTGAACTTGATTTTATCAGAGCAAAGCAGCAGTCTGGAAATGTTCTGTGACTGCAAGGTAGTTTTAAGTAGGGGTGCACAGACACCACATCTTCAAAGCCAGTACTTACATTTGAGTACTTGACAATATCAAGTACCAATATGAGAACTTATAACTTCAAATTACAGTTTACTGGTAAGGAGTGAGCACCAGAATGCCAGCTGTAAGGACTGAATGGTGAACTGTGTGATCTATCAGGTCATCCTGCAGCATCCTCTAAATGTAAGGCTGGAAAACTGTCAGAATCTCCATGAATAAGGAGGATTTTGGTTTTAGTTTTAGGTGCATTTGGTTTGCAGCTGTAACAAAGCACCTAAACCAGCTTCTCTCACAAAGATCATGCCAAATGAACATTATGACGCTTTCACATAATGGACAAAGCAACACAGAAAACACAACAATTAACAGGGAAATAATATAATAAATAATAAAACCAATAAATAAAACAAACCACAACACACTAAAACAGAAACAGAGTCTCTTGCTGGGCTGAAAGCCAATGAATAAAACTGGGTTTTAAAAAAAGTTTTAAAAATGGAAAACGAGGAAGCTTGTCTGATGTGGAGCGGGAGCGCATCCCACAGTTCTGGACCGGCAGCAACTAGGCTGTAGTAGTTATGGGGGTGTATTTTGGAACGTGGTATCTGTAGGCTAATGCGCAATAGGAAATAGGAGAAATAACATGACACTGTTCAGTTGTTTAATGAAAGAATAAAGTATGAACCTAATATAACTGTAGGTTGGGAAACACTCTGGATGCGTTCAGGAGCCAGATATTGGAATTATGCATCACTCATTTATCTACCTGGTGAATGTGTTTCTGGTTAAAGTGGCAGCATTACATTATTAAGTATCACAATACAATGTTCAGGGTTTATTTTATTGCATTCTTGGTTGATGAAATGTAAACATTCAGAGAGTTTTTATATTAAGTGATATTTTCCCTTTTTCAGAGCAAATCTGTAGTTTTGACATCCATATCAATGTGAAGATGTTATTGATCTGAATAATTTTCTTTACATTGTTTGTGTGGAGTTGACAAATATTTTAAACTCAAAGTTAATTCCTTTTAGAATAATAAATACACGATTTTATATGCCATTAATCTGTGTTGTATCCTTGTTTCTTCTTAGGAAATTGGGTCAGGAATTGATAAGGGAAGTGATCAATTCCCATCCCAAGTAGCACATTAATTTTGACGGCCCTAGTTTTGGTATCGGGTTCTGTACTATTTTATGAATACTGTCTTATTGATCTTCAAAGTTTTTCCGGATCCGAAAAGATGTTGCAGCTCAAAGAAAACATGACAGCCCTTTAACAAGTTAACTTAAGCAAACTTGAAGAAAACTTGCACAGGAGCTGTCGAGGAACAAAGAAAGACCCAAGTCCAGGAGATTTTAAACCCATCACTTTCCTGTGTAAGGCAACATTATTTACAAGTGCATCATCATCAATGACTCGAGATAAAGCAGGTCACAGTGCGACAGATCATATGCCTTCACTAAGTTGCAAATAACTTCTTAAATTTTTATTTAAAAAGCAAGAAAAGAAGCACAAATGATCATTAGTGGACTAAAGAACATGTATGAAAAATGGAAATGGCAAAAATATTCAACTGGAATCCATTAGTTGTATTTTTGAGCATTTCTTCTGTTGGGTCTTATATGAGTAGGGGGTCTTGGCAGACGCTTCCAGCATTGTGGAAGTCTGGAGCATGACCTTTAAGTCACAGTGCCTCCCTTATTTCTATGCCCCTCTGTCTTGATTTCTCTGAACAGCCACTCTTTTCTCCCACAGTTTCAGAGTGAAGCAAGGTGCCAGGAAAACGGTCTTTCAAGGGTTGCTGTGCTAGCTTTACTGTACAAGAGAGGTCAAACCCCCAGAGAGGACGAGGAAGGGCCTCAGCCTATCTGCAGGAGTTCATTCAGAGCAGGGTGTTTGTCCTTTCTATGTCACCACCGGACCACCTCCTGTTGTGGTCACTCCACAGTCTTGTTCCATTTTCAACTAGGAAGAGAGGATAATGGTGAGGGAGTTACATTTACATAACTATGTGCAAATCGAGAAATGCCGTTGGAGGGATCAAATCTTGTTAAAGCAACACAACATACATTCCCGACCTTAAATCTCTGTGCTTCTGACTTGTTTTGATGGTTCACTGACATTATTTATGTACATTCCTGATACCGTTATTGCCCTGCAGTGTCCCGAGGCTGATGAAATCACACTTCATGACTTTATATTCCAGCCCAGAGCATCACATGATAGCTGTGTCTTGTTTTAAAGGACCAAATCACATGCCAGCAACCGGATATCAACACACTGGCCGCGCACCATGACCGATTCATCAAAGAAATGCATGAGGGTATTATTGGAGGACAAGAAGATAAGAAAGAAAGGGACAGAGCAAGAGATAAGAGTCAACTGAGTGGAGAGATCTCAGAGTGCCATGGTTTCTAAAGCTGTATTTAGACTTATACAGCATCTGCCTAAGGTTGGTTAAAGCTTCACCGCCGTATACTCCTCATAGGTTCACAGAGGCTCGATCCTCTTCCAGACCTGGGGCCTCATTTATAAAGCTACAAGTACAAAAACTGGCATACCGCTGTTATAGTCAACTAGAAGGTGTTAATGTTCACCCCTGTGGGATTCGAACTTTGATCTCCCGCATGGCAAAACAGATGCTACCATCTGAGATATCCAACCGCACACTCTGGCGTGTCTTTCCTTCTGACACTGCATTGACAGGATCTGCCACCTGCTGCCACTATTGTGCCTTTCTGACACAAGTAATGCCCACGCCGTTCCCACCAATTAAACATTTTTACGTATAGCAACATGGTCCGTTAGGATCTCTGTCTCACACCCGGAAAAAATCCTCTTTTCCCCTCCTGAGCCATCATGCAAATGATGTGATGAATATTTATTATAGGCGTTCACCTGACCATTTATAGCCACCATGTGGGCACGGGAAGGCGTTCCCTCACGTGTGCCTGCTTTAGAGTTGATTCTGATTGATAAACGGAAACAGGTGTAGGACATGAGTGTGCAGGCTTTAATAAATCTGAAGGTAGAAGTGTTGCTTTGTGTGCAGCAGACGCCACCTGTAGTTTGCTTTGCTATGCACAGTTTAATAAATAAGGCCCCTGGTGTGCCGCGTGGTTACACAGAAGTACTTCCTTGTGATTGGTTGGTTTGTGATTACGTGTTTCTGGATTTCTGGAGCTTCTTGCTGAATTTGTGTGGTTACAGCAAAAGAGAAACTGCAACATGATACCATAAGCCTACACTGGAGTGCTAGCGCAGGGCATCAGCTGCAATGGCCCTACCGTATGCAGATGCCGTGCGTGTATAAATCCAGCTTTAAGCTCTGTTTACACTGCAGCTCAATTCTGACATTTGGCCCATATGTGACTCATATCGGATTTTGTCTGAACAGCACAAATCCCCATTTTTTTTTAAATCCGACCCAGGCCACCTTCATATGTGGTCCTACATACGTATCTGATCATGCTGCATTTCATCTGACTATGATGTCACAGAAGTTAGACAAACATCCCAATTCTGCTGTTTCACAATATTTATTGTGTTGTTGTCTTTTTTTCAGTTTCTCACCCCTCCTATGTTCACAGAAGAGACAGCTGCCACAACCAGACATCACTTTCAAGATACACTTGCCTGAGTCACAATAAAATCTTGTCCAATCCTGAGGTCTCTGATCTTCTGCTGAGTCATTTCATCTTATCTTTGAGACCTCTGTCTTGTTCCCCTTGTGTATTCTGTTTGCGTTACTTCCTGCTTCCAGTCATTGATTGTCACACCTGCTTCTTGTTTGTAATTTAGTCTCTCGGTATTTAAGCACCTGGTTTACCAGTGCATTGTGTGTGATAGCTGTGTTGTATTAGCTGTGTTTTGTTACATGAGTTGTCATTTGGTTTTATGTTCATCTTCAGTCAGACGTTTTTCAGACCTGCGTTCGTTCAGTTCTGGTATGCCCTGCTTTTGCAGCATCTTTTGTTTTACCAAAACATTTTATTCTTACATCCAGCTGTCCTTGACAGGGAAGAGACAGGATGCAGGACAGATGCTGAAAGCTTTTGTTTGAGGGCATCAAAGTCAGAAAATCAGCCAAAGTTTAGTATTGCTACTTACAAAAAAAAAAAAAAGAAGCAGGAAACATCTAAAACCTGCAGAACTGTGGCCCTCAAGGACCAGAGTTGTCCATCCTGTTCTATATTGGTCAATTTCTATCATGATCACAACATAAAATCTGTTAATGCTGTCACCAATTCAGACAAACAAGCTATAGTTTCACAATTGGTTAGGAAGTCTTAAATCCAGGTGGTTGTTAAGGTTTTCATCTGCAATTTATGGAGCTTCTTGCATAACAATGGAGGCTGAATTGTGTTAAAAGAAATCAGCTGTAAGAGTCAAGAACTTGAGAAATAAAAGAACATGATCCTCAAAAAGCTGATTTGTCCAGATGAGACACTATTTAACATAGATTTATGTTTGATTTACTCAGATTTTTTTGGTAAAAAACTAAGTTTGGGGATCGTCAGAGTGACAATAATGACCAATAAATGACAAATATTTTTTTTTTTTTTTTTACCCTGTCCTGTCCAGCATCCTAACATACAGAACGGTGGTCTGTGTGCCATATTTTGCTT
>JBAFTB010000023.1:10020491-10031061 GCA_037177355.1 Melanotaenia trifasciata
GGGGAGAGAGCGAGAAGGAGAGCAGACTCCACCCCCATGAGCCCTAATCCCCCCCACTGCCCACCAGGACCCCCGCCACCCCCCTTCCCCTTACCCCTCCCTTAGACCCAACGGACACATTGTAATCCCAATGATAAATAATATTGTGGAGACAACGTAGATATGACTATGCTAATGCATGTAGTATTTGCTGTGCTTGGTGATATTGTCGTTGCCATGGTGGCCAGCAATAACATATGCAGAAACCAAAAAGAGAATTAATACAGCTTCTTGCAGGAGGTGCACTGAGCTTAACACCAGGCTCAAAATGATAAAAAACACACAGTGACGATGTTAACATGCTTAGCAGTTTGAAGGTTTACCTTTTGTTTAACCTGAAAGAAGGCTTATCTAAGAATTAGCACTAAGCAGTGCAGACACCAACAATGCTATCCCTGAAGTCATCCTACTAATGAGAAGGGATAGATGCTCTCTGCAAAAAGTGATATCAAAAATATTTTCTTAAAATACAGTAATAACGATGTCACAGACGACATTTATGCCATTGGGCACACACGGTTGCAAATAAAGGCTCAGCAATTCCATGCGGTTCTAGTTTGGTTTGTTTTTTGCTTGTAGTCACCGCTAGTTCTGAAGTTACTCACATTTTTATTTTAACATGCATTTAAGAGATTATTATATATGAATAAAACTTAAGGGGAGTCAAAGTCAACAGCAGCTGTTGCGGGACTGCTGTAAGAGGCCCAGTGTGCCGTTGAAATAGGCACCCCTGCAAAAAGGATGTGTTTCATGGTTTCACGGCAGGGGTACTGATTTCAACACAACCCCGGCCTATTGTGAGTGGTTTGGGTGCTTATTGAAAAGAATAAAAAAGATACTGGAGACCACTGAAGATCTCAATCTCCAATGGTCTCTAAGTAGGCCCTCTTAAGTTGCTAGATATGTCGCTACTCGTTTTTGAAAAAGAGTTGTTAGAAGGGTCTGAACGCTCGGTGGCAAGACGATGTGTGAGCAAAGTAAGAATAAGTCAATTTGCATGCTTTGGGTAGTAGACAACCAGTTTATTATGAACATGTTCTCATGTGCTCAATTCTACAGTATATAAATTAATAAATTCAAACAGGATCATGGAAAGCCAGACAACATATTTGGTACAATCCTCAATGCCCACCTTTTAACTTCTTATTACATCCATTCAATTATGTGGTCACCTCATTGAACAATGACAAATTCTTTCTTAGAACAAAAACACTTTGACAGGGAATGACTGACATTACACAAAGTAGAAAAAACAGTGGATGTTAGGTGCCCATAATTTACCTTTAATTTACCCACTCAAGAGGTAACAAAACTGAGGAGGGAACACGCTCCTAACACGCTTGATAACTCGCTGGAGTTATGACACTCCAGAAGTGGTGACTGTGGTTGACGTGTCTTATCCTCTGATTGGCCGGTTTCCAATCGACAACACAGCTATGACAGAAAAACTTCTCTAAAGTGTTGTCAACACGTGAATAAACAACGTGCCAATAACCCCCCGCCACGGCTATGAAATTTCGTAGGGGAAACACTGTACTGGAAGCAGACCTTAGGTACTCTGTCGCTAAATGTAGCAAATTTAGACCCTTCCAGCAACTATTTGTATATAAAAAAACTAATAAAGATAAGTGACAAATCTTATGACTTATGGAGACTGACATTTTTTACAAAAAAAACAACTTTTTTTTAACCAATAACTACAGGGACTACTGGCTAAAAACAAGCTAAAAACAAACCGAACTAGAACAGTATGGAATTGCAGAGGCTTTATTTTGCTCTATGCTTTATGATAAGTTGGGTAAATGGTGGAAGGATGCTGATGCTGTGACTGATTGCGTAACCAAAGACATCAATACCGTCTGTAATATTATCAAGATATTGTAGAAAAATACTGTGATACAATGTTTTGGCCATACCACCCACCCCCTGGATCATTAGCATAAAGCAGAGCCGCTGCCACATCATTTACTGTTTAATCTGTGTACACTGTGGTGAGTAGATACCAAGCTGTGATTGGTTTTATCTCCAGCAGCTTACAGAGGTTTGGCTGCTGGAGGACATTTTCCCTTAAAAGACATGAGATGATGTGAGGAAAGCCCCTGATCTTCCTCTCCTCCCAATTAGCCTCTCTGTTGACAACACATTAACTTGTATTGGTGTAGAGGTGGGCTACCATTTACTTTTCCATTCATTTTCTCCAGTTTCTGGAGAAAATTAGGATTAGGGAGGGAGGTGAGTTATTTTATTAAAATTTGTTTGGTATAGTTGACCTTTTTCCTCCATTGGATAGTTTTGTTTTGGTATTTTGACATTGGCTGATTCTGAAATTACCATGAACTCTATACTGTATACACCTTTGTGATCACTTACAACTTCAAACTTTCAACCTCAATGTCTTTGCTAGGCCTTGAGACTGAGGAAGATGGGTCATGTTCAGGCTTAACAACCATCCATTGTGACACAGACCCAACTAACTGGTCTTCAAATTAGTTCCAAAATGAAAACAATTCATTTTAATCAGTTTAGATTGGTTGAAAAAAAACAAAAAACAAAACTCAAGCTCAAACTGGACCACATCCTGGATCACATGTTGCATTTCAGACCCTCGTCATCAAAGGGATTCTCATGTATATAATCTGTTTAGGAGAAAGGCTCTTTTCTGCCCCCCTGCCCATTTATGCATTTTTGTGAAAAGCCTTAGGGCAAGCAGCTGTAAAGACACTCCTAGCTGACAGAATAGCATCAATGACATGGAGTCGGATACAGCATGAAAAGGAGGAGAAGGTGTGTATCAAAGGGGCTTACAGAGGAGAGATCAAATGGTTTGAAGGCTGAAGAAGCTTAACTATGACAGCCTGTAAGAGATTTGCTAGTCAGAGCTAAAATACTGTGGGATTGTACAAAGAGTGTAATCTGCCTCTGGCATATCTGAAAAAAACACTCAATGTTCTCACATGCAGCATGAATCATAACAAAAAAATGCATCTGCAGATCCAGAGGTGACCGCCATAACTCCGCCTAGAGTTAGGTGGCCTTCAATCTACCAACACTACTGCCTCGTAGACAAATTTTCAGTCAGTTCAAAGGCATTATGGTTAACAAACAAACGAAAATTGCTGTTTTCAGTAAAAATGGGCAGAGAAAGTTCAGAAAGTGAAACCTTAGCAGACGCTGGACATGATGGAAATAAAAGGAGCTGTTTCTGTTGCCTGGAGATACTTCGATTTTTAAAAGGTCATATCTGGACCAAACAGCTATTTAGGCCTGGTACACACATAAGGATTATTTTAATCTGATTATATTTTTTTTATCTGTTCGAGACCTCACACGTGAAGATAAAAAATCAGGCATTAAAAGTTTTGATTGTACTGTGTGTGGTGGTTCTGATAATCTCATCACAGAACAACACACACATAACGATGCTGTCCCACAATCAATCTAGAATCTAGTCCTCCGAGCCGGACATTTGTCGTGATCAAACGTGATCTAACAAAAATGAAGAAGAAGAAACATGGCAACAACCGGAAAACACAACATCCAGCATGGAAGAGGATCTACAAGACGGGGGAATGATGGTGGTCTTGCGACTATTATTCACAGAAAAATACAAAACTTAAAGCATGAACACGGACTTTAAATCCTTCCTTGCTCTTCATTCAGCTCGCTCTCTGATTGGCTAAATTCAGTTTCACGTCACCATCAACAGAGTCACAATTCAGAAGTTGTTGTAAATATTGAACATGTTCAGTACTTTCGGCCTGAACCCGTTTCGGAGCCAATTATCGGGACAAATTTGCTCTTAACACACCTCAGACCAAATGATCATTTTATAGGAAAATCTTATAAGACTCAAGATAATCAGACGTCTGCCGTCCTTGGTTGGGAAGAGGCAAAATCGGGACAAAAACAGACAGATAATTTTTATGTGTCTACCTAGCGTTACTGAAAATTATGTCAAGCTAAAGCTGTCACCAGAGAAAGCAACATGAGCCATTTGCTGCACCACCTTAGCCACAAACATACTTTGGAGTAACAAGCATGTCTGAAACTAAGATCAACACCCCCAGGTGAGACTGAGAAAGCTGAAGGACAATCGGGTCACATGTCACTTGTAGATTTGTGTGCTGAAAGTACTGACTATGACAAAATGTGCATTTAGATATTCAACACCACAATCCATACAGCCAAAGACATGGTTCTGATCAATTCTGAGGAGAAAAATTAAATCAGGACTTTTCAGCTCAGCTGGAAAATGTTCAGTGCTGTTCTGCAGACCAAGCCCTGATCATACCCAGTTAGCAAAACAATGTTTGGCCCAGTTATGGCCCACACCTGGAGTTTTGTTTGGGCTATATTTGGTTTTGACATACGCTGACACCATGTAAGGCTATATGTTCTTAATTTAACTTTGGCTTTGTTGACGGGCAGGACTCCAGAAAACATTATTTATGGTGAGAATCTCACTTTTGAAAGCTTTTAACGAAGAATGCTCACAGCAGGGGTGGGACAGGGGGTCCATGGCTTTGTAGAATTGGCATAAACGGCGTACCTAAGGAAAATAGATTGGCCTACACAACTCTGGCTGTAAACGATTAACAGACCAGCAACTGACATCTGGGCCACATCTGGCGAACACAGCGCTTGCCAGTGCTATAACTGAGACTTAAGAGCCAAAATTAGCCTGGATTAGGCTGAAAGGTATCTGCTGTCTGGGATGATGGTGCTGCTGGTATTTAAAGAATGGTTGAATAATTCTAATAGTATCCTTGCCTGAAATACCCTACTTGGTACATCAGTTGTCCCTTTTTGAATACTTACTGACTGAAACCCACTGAAGGTTGTAGTCAGCTTCATGCTTTATGACCTCCTACTCAGGGATTTGCTGCATTTAGTCAAGCAGATCAATCAAGATAACACGGAGCATGTGGTACCTATGCCAACATACTCATCAGATCACTGCTGAGATCCCTTTTAAGACCCTCTCAGCCTTTCTACATCTGTAAGACCTCAGCAGACTTTGGGACCTCGGGAACTGAAACAGCGGCTGCCTGCTTATGTAACCAATTTTAAACACACACACATATGCTGAGGCGAGGGGGAGGATTTTTCCTGTCGCTCCCTTCCTCTTCATCCTCCCGACCTCCATGCCCTGCTAGCTTAAATCAGGATGCTGGCCTTGGACCAGAGGAGGGAGGAGGGGAGAGACGTCAAAAGAGGTCACGTCTGGCTGCTAGCAGAGATTATAGGTCTGTTTGTATATGAATATAGTAGACAACCACCAGTTTAAAATCGGCTTTCTATGTCTGTTTTCTCATTTCTTCATGAGGACTAACATATTTGAGATTCTTTAATCATTTTCTAAGAATAAATCTTCTGAACTAGTATTATTGTACAAATCAACTGTACTGTGTTTTGTGTCTTCGTGGGATATAATAAATGTTGTTGCCTATAACTATATTCCACTTTACATTAAGAGAATGTGTAATGTTGTTGCCTAACTATACTCCACTTTAAGAGAATGTGTCTACAAGAATAACACAAAGAGTAATAAATACTTTAAACATTGCTGGAATTTAATAAAAACCAGTGGCTACAGAATTCATAACTTAGTTCTGAGGAAAATTATTGTACACAATGTCAGGCAGAGTCGGTCTGGATGGCAGGGAAATGCTATTTTCGGTGTTTTGTCGCATCCATGTTTAGTGGAGGTGAAGATTTTTTAGAAAATAATGAAGTGATGTGAAAAATGTCACATTGTTTCCTGATGAATAGCATCAGCGAACACTTTAGGATCTTTTTCAGAGGTCTGTTTGCACCATTGCATCATAGTGGAAAGATAGTGGCTTAGTTTAAGTCTGCTGGATGGTCTTAATGGATGTACAAAAAATGAGTGCAATGACTATACCTGGTCCAATAGATATTATGATGCAATGACATTTACTATCTAGTATATGTGGAGCAACACCCAAACGTCTGCTTTGACCTCAACAGGAAGCTAGTGGAGTGAGGACACTGGAGTAAAATGTTCAAATTTACTGGTTCCAGTTAAAAGACGAGATGCTAAACCAGACCCTGGATGGTGGCGATATGGTTGTTTTCACACTAAATTTCATTTCTGATTTTAATGGATTTTTTTCTTTTCTTAAAAACACATTGAAATTACCAATCGTACACCACGGTATAAAAAGGCAGGATATATGGAGGATATGCAGCGCTGCCAAATCCTTCATCTTTATTCCACCGATCCTCTTTCTCACCATTTATACGCTGTGGAAATTTTTCCTCAGATGTTTGTGGGCTGCTGCTGGCTTGTTCTTTCACTACAGAGCAGCATTTCCATTTGTGGTCAAGTGTGCAGTAAACAAACACCAAAAACCCCCTAAAACACTCTCAGAACACAGCTAAAACACTGCTAACCTACTGCTAAAGTTCCACTAAATTACTGTTATAATGGACATTTAGCTCAATTCTCACTCTAAATTCTGGCTTTGCTAATTTTATTTCTCCCCAACAGAGGTAATCCTGCAACCATAACACGCTGCACATCACTGGAAAGCTACGTTTGTCTGCTTTCAGAATCATTTGGTATTATTATTAAGGATCGTGAAAATGCTTAAGTAATTGTGGTCATTTTAATGGCTCATCTCATTTTCTGCCTCTAGCAAAAAGTTTGGATATTAAGTGTTGGCTCAGTTGATCGCGGTTATTTCTCACCTTCGGCAACATGTCTGTTTAATTTAACTAACTAGTTTAACAATGTGCTGTTGCTAGTGTTGTAAAAACAATTGATTCTCAGATAGTAATTGATTTTTAAATTTTATTTTTTAATTAGATATTAATTAGCACTTTGGTGTCTGCTGGTTCACAGAAAGGACCAACCACCTCTACCCTTTCTTAACAGGCACATCAGCAGGCAGCCCGGCCCTACAGATCACCTGTTGTTTACAGTGTTGCCAACTTAGCAACTTGTCACTATAATTACGAGTTTTTAGATCTTCTCTTTTTTTAATTAAAAACGATTTAAAAAGCAACTAGTGACAAATTCAGCAACTTTTTCTGGTGGTATTTGAGACTTTGAGACTGACGTTAAAACACTTATTTACTCTTTTCAATGAGTCGCGGGTCCTACCACAGGCCCCTCCCCCATCCAGAGGCCTCACAAGAGGCTTGTCCTCACGCAGCTGCAGCCCAGCGCCGAGCTGGGGGTTCGTGAAATTCATTTTCCTCTGCTCCGAAACCAGCCTGAAAATGAATTTCAGAAGTTGCTACTGGCTGATCACACCCTGCCTTACATCAGATCTTAATGCCTTTCAATGAAGGCATTTTTCAAATGAATTAATATAGTGTAAAAATAAGTACATAATCTTAACTAGTTTGTTATATTGTTTACTTGATCTCGTGTCAAGTATTGTAAAGAAAATTACACCTATGTAAATAAGTACACTAACTAGTGGTTGAAAGTTGCTTTAGTTTCATACTTTTTGCACCACAGACAACACTGAGACCGTATGAAGACTACCTCTGGACAAACTGATAGCGCTTTAATATAATGCGTTTATTTTATACTGTTAATATTTTTTGTTATACTTAATATATTTTTGTCGTATTGTTTGAACTGTGTTGATATTGTTGTTATGTGCTGACTTTGATTTAAAAGAAAATTTCCCCTCTAGAGTATCGAAAAAATATCGAGCACCAACCTTAGTATTGGTATCGAGTTTGAGACATTTTAGTATCGTGACACCAGTTGTTACTTGTTCTGAGTCTGAAGTTTCAAAACTAAACCAGTTCCAAATAACTCATAACAGGTGCTTTTGTGTGAATCAACTCTTGTTGGCTGTTAAAACGTCTGTGCTGGTTTGTGTGTGGTAGGTACGCACTACCAAAGCCAAAGGAGAGGGTTTGTAGTGCATGTTAAAAGGGGGAAAAATCCATATTTTCATAAAAAACCTTCATAAACAGTAAGTTCAAACTAACTGATAAAATCAATTTATCGCTCAGCCCAACCCTGGATGCAGCTCAGATAGGAGAACATTACAGTAGCGCAATCTCAAAGAAACAAAAGCATGGATTAAGGTCCCGGCATGCTCTAAGGATAAGGCCGGCCTGATCTTGGCAAAGGTGAGCTTAATGCATTACTTTTCTTTTCTATGGACTTACTGGTATTTGAGTCTATTTGGAAAAGCATTTTAATTATTTTGTGTGTGTGTGTTGTTAATATGGACCATATATTGTGTCTGAAATAAAGTTCTGAATTGAATTGAATAACTCTATGCAATGAATAACACAATCATCCAAAGACAAGGTAGCATTATCAGGAAAATGACTCCTATGTTTATCATATCTGCCTGGGCAGAGTTAAAGAGCATGAAGCTGGCTGATAACCAGAAGATTATCTGGATAATAATGAACATTAATTTATATTTAAAATAATGCAATATTACAAGATCTGACCCAGTGGTGTCATGTACAATAAGAACAACAATGGGCCTAAAACCGAACCTTTTGGGACCCCATGTTTCACTACAAAGGGTTCAGACAGGGTGTTATTAAACAGAACATTTAACCAGATTAGAGTTTGACCTGAGAGGCCTAAACAGTTCTCCAGTCTTCCCAGCAATATATTGTGATCTACAGCATTAAAAGCAGCACTCAGGTCTGGCAATAATAATGCAGAGGGGAAGGTAACAGGCCAACACCTTCTTAAAAGCCATTTTGGTGGAGTGATTTACTCTAAAATCAGATTAATATGACTCAACAACGTTGGTCCTCTCCACCTGCTACATAACTCTGGGATTCTGTACAAACCCCAACCCAAGACCTTTATTCCACCCCACAGAACGTCACCCTGAGAGCTTTACCATTACGATCCATCGTAGACATCACTGAGGCAAATATTAAAATACATTTTAGCCCTCACCCATGTCACCATGTAAAACATGTTGCTGCATGTCAAATTAGGTACAATTGTGGGCCATCTTATATGTGTCGATCTAGGTAACATCTATGGAGGACATAAATCATGTTATCAGGAAGCATATGGAAAGCCAACTCTGCCCTTATTCAGGTCTTTTTTTTAATAAGATTTGTATTAAAACCTACATAAAAAAAAACTAGTTTTGATGTGGAAAACTGAACTCTCTACAACATTTTTAAACATGTATTTTAATGCTACTAAAAGTTTTAGTTTATCATACAACATCAAAATTATATAAAAATGTTCATTTTATGATATTTTCACACACAAAAAAGCACTCTTTTAATACAGCACATTCTAGAGAAATTATTTTTTACCTTGGGATCAGAACTCAAAGAAAGTTTCAAGATATGTGGTAGTAGCCAGGAGAGAAAAAAAAATAATACATTTTAAAAAAAATGATATGCTTACATCACCAGTAATATCTAATACGCTTTTGTGAAGTTCAAAATCTTTTGTGAGAGTCAAAGTGTGTTGGATATGTAGGAACAGTTAACACCCCAATCAATTATTCCCAAGAGAAGTGAATAATGGCACTGTTGGCTTTCCATAAGCTGCCTTTTCAGACTGGACTGACTTTGTTGAACATTTGTGTCATAACTCTTTCTGTACATTTTTTTACGAGCAAAAACATTTAATATAATACATAAACACAAACTCATACGTGCACATGTACAAATAAGATTATGACAGTTATGTAACACTGATTAGAAATATCTAAAAAAAGCTGCAATTTAAAGATATTTATGGCCTGTCAACTGACAGTTCTGTTATGAACTATTGTGATTGGGTATGGGTCGTGACAACACCCCCAGTTAGACCCATCATTCCCAATAGAAATTAATAATGGCACTGTTGGTTTTCCATAGGACTCCCTGCAAACAATGTTTATAACCAAACACTCTCAGACTGACTTAAGTCTGCACATGTGTCATAACTCTTTCTGTAGACTTTTCCTGCCGGAACAAAGTCCTCCGTGTAGAAAAACTATAATCAAATTTTACAAAATAATTATTTGCCAGACAATTCACTCATTTACCAATTGATCTGTCTACTTTTTTAAAATCTCACTATTACAAAAATTATGCAACCTTAATTACAATATCCTTGTTAATTAGATAAGGTCTAAAAATGGCATGCTTATACCAGTCTACAGAGGAACACGTGGCCAGTAAAGGCGCCATAAATCTGTAGTGGTTCCATTTATAGTGTCTGCAGTCCAGTGCTTTCCAGGTATAACACACGTGAACAGAATGAAAACTCAGCATGGCCACAACAAGCTGTACACAGACATCTGCATATCACAGGCCTGTAGGTACATGGCATGAAAATGTCAAAATCACATCTGATTCTCTTGCTTTTTGCAGCAGCTAGCAAACTATTCAATTAATAAATGAATCATTCAAAAGTAAAATGCTGGTTGGGCCACACAAGAAATCTAACAACATCACACACACACACACACACACACACACACACACACACACACACACACACACACACATATATATGTATACATACATATATATATATATATACATACACATATATATA
>JBAFTB010000023.1:10032043-10047413 GCA_037177355.1 Melanotaenia trifasciata
GAAAGAAAAAAAATCCCTCTTTTTCCCTCGGTGGTGGTGCGTCGCCCAATCGCCTGTATGAACAAACCGCCCATGTAGTTTACTGGTTGATGAAGGGTGTAATTAGTTATACTCTTTTCTTTCCACACTTGCATTACTCTTTTGGCCATATCCTACATGATATTATGCATAGGATCAATAACATGCATTTGAACAGGGCCAAAATAAGGCAAGTCATGAAGTATACTAAACGTGGCCCCATAAATTCCTTCTAACCTTGCTTGATCTGGCTTCGATTTAGATCTTTTTGCTTTCCTGGCAAACAAAATATGATTTTCTTTTGACGTAAGGAGCTACTGATCACATTGAAAACCATGAGTAGTCAACCTTGTTATCAATTGTTCTTGGAAATTCTTTAAAACATTAAGAGCATCCGTTTTTGCCACGTGGCCTAGAAACCCTTTGGTCTTGCGAGATGCTGGGATATCAGTTGATAAACACAGTAGAGCAGCTCTGTATTGTTGCTTTCTTAAAGCGGAGGAGTCTATAAAGCAAACCCCCTTCCACAGGTCATAAAGGTCACTGACAAAAGGTTCCAAGAAGGGATTAATATGCCCTTTAGGCTCACGTGGGCCAGGAGTGATTCCTGTGATAATATTCTCTTGCTTAAATCTCTCCTCACGAGGCAGATTCATTACAACTAGGTTCATAACACCTACAGAATCTTTAACTTTATCATAGGGCTGAAACCAGTCAATCATCAAACTGCGGCCTAGAGTATCCTGGTGCCAAGTGCACATGCGGACACTCTTATGTCTGAACAAGGTGTTCATTACGGACAGTCCATGATGAGCACAGAAGTCCAACAACAAAACACCACTCGGATTTAGATTAGGGGGGCCGTTCCTCCCAATCATGCCCCTCCAGGTCTCACTGTCATCGCCCACGTGAGCATTGAAGTCCCCCAGCAGAACAAGGGAGTCCCCGGAAAGAGTGCTCTCCAACACCCCCTCCAAGGACTGCAAAAATTATGTATTTTTTTGCAGATGGATTATCAACTTTGGACAAAAGACGATGTGTGCCACTGGCTTGAAAAAGCGGGTCCTGGTGACTTTGCAAGTGCCTTTTTGGGTGAGATGACATGAATTTGCAGTGTCCCTGTTGTCCTATTAAAACCACAACAAAAGAAGCTATCTAAAACATATTGAGCTATACTATCAAAGTATACCCTTTTTTGTTGTTAAATGTGTCGCAACTGGACGGCCAGATAAATATACCAAAATATCACTTTGAAACATCTAAGCCAGAAACACAGCAGCACAGTCAAAGTGGACCACCAAATGTCATGTAACATTTTTGTTTGTTATAGACCTGGAATGTGTGTACGGAAAAGAAATTCAAATTTACTAACATAAAATATTGTTAAACTTTGTGAGGTCGTCTCATTTTCATCTGATTGTGTGCCAATGGAGGCTTGTGTAGCAGGAGTTCGAAGACAAGCTCCTTCATTTTGTTCCACTGTCACTATTACTATTTGCCTGTTCTCAGATTATTCTCTCTGTTGCTATTGGTAGACAGCTAGGTAAGTCATCTGGTGTAGTAATTGTGTCTTGTATGGATGCTACTGACTGACTTTTTTGTCTTTTCTTTCTATGTCATCATTGCTGGAGATGATATTCATCCACCTGACGAGGACATCTTAGGGTGCCTGGCTTGTCTGTAACATTGGCTAATCCACTGGCCTATGCTCACCTTTATTCCCCACAGGACCAACATAACCTCTCCTCAGAGAGTATGCCCTCCTTATCTATCATTGTGTAAAGATTTTTCAATAAAAAGAAAGATTTGAATGCAATTGAAGGTTTTTTCAATCTCAACTATTTTGATAGAAATATCCAATGTGTATGTTTTTCAATAGCTGTGCCTGATATGTTGCATCATTTTTTTTCTACAACCAATAAAGGAAAAGAAGGTTATTGGTGAAATCCTCATACAAGATGTCTCTGTGGGTTGTAGATAAAACCATTTGAAATTAAAAGGATTCTCTGTGGAACTCTGCGTGGGATCTAGATGAAACCCTTGGGTTATAAAAGGATGCCATAAAGGTTATTGGTGGAACCATCACATGATTGCAGGGTTCAGTGTAGAACCTGTCATAGGGGATTCTGGGTAGAACCTTCTACTTATGGTTCTGGGTGTAACCCTTTATGATAGGTTCTAGTCAGAACCCTCTGAAAAAGTTTCAGTTAAAACCCTTACAAACAGTTTAACAGGCACCAATAAGGGTTCTCCTATAAGGACAAGCTGAAGAACCTTATGGTTATATGCAGGTTTTTTTTCTAAGAGTATATGTATGTGTTTATATATATATTAGTGCTGGGCAACGATTAAAATTTTTAATCGCGATTAATCGCATGACATGCTGCGTTTAATCGTTACGCGCAAAATGTCTCTTTCCTTTAAAAAAAGGCCTACAGCTATAACAAGAAAATGCAGTACGTTTTGGTTTACAAACACGACATCAGGGGTCTCCAACCTGCAACTCTGGAGCTGCAAGTGTCTCTCTGGACCTTCCACAATGCCTCTAAATACGTGGCTAAAATATTGTTTTTAAATCTATCTTTCTTGTCATTAGGTTGGAAACCATGGACTTTTTTTTCCATTCTTTTACATCATTTTCCACAAATATCTACATTCCTTAGCAGAAAGTCTATCCTCTTTTTTTAAATAAAGGTTTTATGTTTTTCTTTATTTTAAAACCTTAAAAATAGAAGAGAGAAGGGACGCCATGTTTCTGTCATCAAAGCCAGCAGCCAGCAAAAAAAAAATTAACGCCGTTAATTAAGCGTTGCGTTAACGCGCGATTATAGCGTTAACGTGCCCAGCACTAATATATATATATATATATATATATATATATGTATATAGATTTTGCTTAAATAATGCAAGAATTAATTATTTAGACGCCTGCAGTCTTTAATATTCCAGAAAATATTCAAAACACAGAAAAACCTTTGCGAGAGATGGTAGAGCCAAACCCAAAACATGACAACAGATCAAATATTGATTTTGTTGTGGATGTGTGCTTTTTTTTATTGCAATAATATATCTGCACATTGACACATATTTACACACACATACACACATTGTCAATGGCCAGAACAAAACAGGAACTTTTGGATTTTAGCACTGAACACCTGGTTTGAACAAAAAAAATACAACAAGAAAAACCCCACAAACCAACCACCAGATGTCTAAATCTGATTCAGATACACACAATTAAACACACACACACACACTTCCAGTCAGTTGCATACGCTCACACACACTAAACACATGCAGCATTTCGTTCCTCACACTAGCCGATACGGGTCCCAACAAATGTACTGTTTGCAACACAGACAGACGGGCCAACGATCCAATATCTACTTCCACTGGTACACTAATCTGGTAAACATCTGCAGAGCCACAGGGAGGAAGATCATAAAGTATGAAATATTTTTACTCTGATGATATACTGTATTTAGACTATATATACTATTTACAGACCATGATCATACTGTATTTTTAAAGGGATTACATTTACACATGAAACAGCTTCTTTTTACAGCCACTACACATTCACTAAAAGCCTCTTTTTAGATTCACGTCTTTATATTGAAATGGCTTTGACATTTTGTTCTGTTTATACTGATCAAGAGGATGCACAACGATAATTAACTTCAGCAGGACCAGAGATATGCAACAAATACAATAAATAGATCTAAAAACATAAGCTGAGGCTTCTTCTTTTTAAATATTCCTACACACAATGCACAAAACAACACTTTTTACAATCATCTATTGCATTTTTTTTTTTTTACAGATAACAGTTTTTTAACAGTACCACTTCCAATAGTGTGCTGTGGTATGTCAATTAGTGGAATAATGATGATGATGATGAGTGGGAAGGAGGTGACATTTAGTCTGCAGAAACATGCTCAGATAAAGAGGAGTGTATCTGTTCTTCACTTGGACCAGGTATGTATATAGATAGATAGGTAGACTGATGATTGGACAGTACATGGAGGCCTTCTTCTTCTTCTCTTCCTCCTCCTCATTGTCTCCCACAGGTGGTTTGATACTGAGACGCTTCCTTCCTGCAGCCTGCTACCTCTACTCATAGAAACTGCGATCACTGTAAAAAAGGAAGAAGTTGAAGGAGGAGGGAGTCATTTATTTAATTTTCCAGCAGTGTAATTATCACCCCTGCAGGACACTTAACATAGTCAGCAAGCCTCAGTTAAACACTTGCAGGGATTTTAAAAAGCACAACAAGCAGGCAAAAAGGCTAAAACACAAGGATACATATCACCTCAGTTCCGCCCCTTTAAAACTTTCAGGTTACCTTGATTAGGTTGCACCAATAATCACTTATTTCTGTGTCTGCATTCCAATTCATGGTGAGGAAAGGGTTCCTTCCAAGTGCTCACATCATTAGACGACTCAAGACGATTGGATGGGAATTTAAAAAAAGATCAGGTCTTGGTTTCATGTTAGTACCCAACCATGGACCCAAAACACTGAACATACACATGCCTCTTAGTAAAGTTTAGACACTGGTATGTATGCACAGTCATGTTCCTCATATGTCCACTAGGAAACACAGGATGGATAAAGAGCTAGGGCAGAGACATATGTTTTATATCTTGTATCTCCATATTTTGAACTGTAACAACAAGCAGAGGTACAAATCAAATTTACAAATACAGATTAATTCTGCAAGTCGGAAAATACAAGTAAACTTAACAAGTCAGAGCAGCTGTAGCTCCGTGGTGGCAGTTCTCTACCAAACAGAAAGGTCAGTGGATCGATGGCTTCCCTAGACTACACGCTGAAGACTCCTTGGGCAAAAGAACTGAACTCCACACTGCCTCCCGATGTGTCGATTGAGGTATGAATGTATATGTTAGTGAAAAGCACTTAGTATGATAACGATATAAGTGATGTATGTGTGTGTGTGTGTGTGTGTGTGTGATTGGGTAAATGTGACATGTAGTACAAAACATTTGTCCCAAATTTTATACACCTTTTATACACCAATCAGATTTTTCTAACTAAGCCCCAATCAAGGAGGGCTATATATATGTAATATGAGCATTGTCACTGTTGCTCTGTCAAGTGAAGCTGTGCACGCATTGTGGGTAGGGTTGTGGCGGTTCCGATAACTGCAGTAACCACGGAAACAGGGCTGTTGACGCTACTCCATAAAAAAAAAAAAAAGTACTGTTATTGCTTTATTGTGGACAGCTGTGAAAGAATCGGGGAGACTTATTAACAGGAGCACAACAAGCCCAAATAAGCAACTGCAGAAAACAAGCCCAAAAACATGCAACCCACAACTGTCGATAACTGAAAACAACTCCACAGAAAAACAAGCCTAAAGTCGCCTATAACAGGCGGACTTGGCAACTCTGCTGCCTTTCTCTGCCACAGTTGTCTGTGTCTCTCCTTTGTTTTATCTAGCTGCTTTCTCTCCGCTTCCACTGTCTTTTTACCTGCCACTTATACTCTTGTCTGTCTGCGGTGTAGTGCCGCAATGTCTAGCCTCACAGATTTAACTGGCTGAGTGTATCGCGTGGGATGGCTTAACTCATGTAAATGGTCTGCGTGTTTTCTGACCACTACCGGGAAGACTGCAAAAGTTGTACCAGTTAAAATAAAAGCACCCCCTTCAGATTTTATAGTTTAGGTCCAAGTCAATGTGGGACAGGTTCTGGGTCCGGATTTGGACCGCAGTCCACTTGTTCGTGACCTGTGCTTTAAAGGTTTATAAACGTCTTACTTAGCTGTAAAACCTCTTATATTTGGGGAACTATGACAGTTAACCCAGCCTTGGTGAGCTCTCTCCAAGGTTGGTTAAGGATGAAATAAATCTGGTGGTTCTTGACAAAGTGTGTAAAATGTGGGACAAATGTTTTATTTTCGTAAAACTGACTTTTTTTTGACAATTTTCAGAATTGTATTTCTGACATGTATGAATTACTTGTATTTTTAGACTTGCAGAAATACTCTGTACTTGTAGATTAAATTTGTACCTGTACGATACAAGTTACAAGCAATTTATATAAGTTACAAAACTTGTATCCCTATCCTAGCTCCATAGATGACCTCCTGTTTCTGCTGTTTATTGTGTTTAGATGGAAACCATGAAAAGTTGTTGCTCATGTTTATTCTGAATAAATCTCAGTTAATATGTTCCTGTCTCTTTACAATTTTAACTAGAAACACAAGGTTCACATTCTGTTATTATTTAAGAAATGAATGGATCCATTTTTCCTCCAATGCTACCTTTCTTTTGCATCATATGTAACTTGATTATTTGAAACAACTGGACAGTATTTAAGCCATATTTGAACTTATATAGAGTTCCTGAAAGCTAACCCTACAAGAGCAGGACTGCAAGTTACAATCAGAATATAAAAGCTGAAATATACCAAACAGTAGGCCTACATCCAATCACGTAAAAATTAATGTGTTTAAAGTAATGTGTGCAACTGTAAAATAACAATGACGGATGAGTAAAAATGCAATTCTTCCATGATATTATGTCATAATACATCAATTAAATACACTTGCAGTTGAACACAATGTGAATGAGTATAAGCTAACATAAAGTGTACAAAGATTTCACATAATAATGTAACAAATAAGACAAGGATGACAAGGATATGAAAATGGAAGAACAAGGGGCAGATTAAAGGAAGTTTTTTAAAACAATGAATAATCAAAAAAAAAAAAAAAAAAACTTTGATTTGCTCCACCTTAGTGTGGTTTAGGACTGTCAACATTTGTTAGCTAACATAAGTCAATGCTAGCAAATCATAAATCAAAAATAATGTGCATCTTATATGTGATAATTTTGTGAGTTTAATCGTTTAAAAATCTGTGATTTAAAGGTTTTAATATTGTCAAAATTCTTTAGCAGAAAATAAAATGAAGTAATGCTAATCTAATAGCTAACAGCTAAAATTTAAGCTAGTGCTAACAGCTACATCAGCTACTGGCTCTATTCTCGTCACTTTGTTGTCGACCTTACCAGTACACAGAAGATCGACACAGCAACAGCTTAAATTCGGATTTGGTCGCCTTCATTCAACCTGGTGATTGCAAAATAAAGCCATTTCTGTTAGAAGTTGTTCAGAAGAGGTCACTTGTTTTTAGAATTGTTCTTCACTGTTAGGGCAAAAATTATTGTTGAGTCATGTTTCATTATAGTCTGTCAATTGAGTATATGAAAACAGCTTAACATTGGGTTTCAAAGTAAAAACAGAACCACATAAAAGGAAGGAAGATGTGAGTAAAAGAAGAGGGTTTAAACTGATGGAGGTGTGTGATAATGAAAGACAATATGATTAGCTGAGAGTGGTTTTACTCACGCTCCTTCATCCCTGAGCAGAGACAGGAACTTGGTCACTCTGTAGTCAGGGTCCATCTACAGATTATAAAATTATCAGAGTGAGAAAAATAGGGGGTGAAAAGTCATACAAATAGTTATAATAATGCTTAAGAAAAAGTCCATTTTGGTTCTTGTAGCAAGACTAGAAATATCCCAGCAACATTTTTCCTTGTGGTGGTTCAGTATATCGTCTTAAGCAACTTGTTAGCATCTCACACAAGATGCTAAGATGTCATTTCCTCCCTGTGTCTCAAATATTTTATCTGTTCATATTTCACAAACTGTAAGAAGAAAATGCAGTCACTCAGGATATATGTTCATTTTGTATCTAGTTGAAAATTGAAAGGTAATTTTGCAAAGACTTTTATCTTTCCAAAGGGAATAAAAATAAAAATAAACAAAACAAAACAAAAACATTTAGCTGCAGTTAGTTAGCATTTCAACTGAAAAAGAAAAAAAAAGTTAGCCCAAGCCAAGGTAGCAGTTTCAAATTTAACAACTTTGAAGTTTGGTTTTGGAAAGTCTCTGACATTTTTAGAAGCAAAATACTTTTCTGAATGTCGGATCACGGACTCAACTCTCCTCGCCCTCACAGGACTCTCTGGACCCCACGCTGTCAGCTTAGTCAGCAGTCCGACCTGTGGGTTATTATCCATCTTCTAACCTCTCTTTTGCTCAGCAGCTTCTCCCACATCACGCAACAGATTCCTACCCTGATCTCGAGACAATCCCCCTTCACCTGCTGGATCTCACTCTGCTGGTACGTCAGCCCGCACAATAGCGCACTGTCACCTGCCGCTCCCTGCCTTCTAACTCCTGTCTCCTATATCCACAGAAGCCAGACCATAGAGAAGACCAGGATTGCACATTCTATCATTTGTATACAAATAAATGTTTGTAAACCATTCCTGGGATTCTGAGCCTTGTTTTGAGTCCAAACCTGTCAGCTCCATGACACGTCTAGTAGACTATCCTGGTGTGAATGTAAGTGTAGGTCAGAAGAGGTATTTTAGATTTTGTGAACTGATGATGTAATTTTTTTCCCACATCGTTTTTCACAGATTGTTCATTTTGAAGGTTTTTGGTTCTTCCATACCTGCAGTGACATCTCAATGAGGACGAGAAGTTTCTTGATGCCGATCCAGACTCGCTTCCCTTTGAGCTGATGTGCAATGCTGGCTCGCTCTTTATCAGTGAAGCTTCCCAGCAGCTACAAAAACAACAAAAGCAGCAGAGAGGTGAATAATTTCACAGACATCATCAAAGCCTTGAGCAAAAACATCCTAATAATCATGCTTGAGCTACTTAAATTTTTTTAGTAGCTTGAATTTACAAGTTTGTTGGTCTTTCAAGGCTACATACAGGCATGAATGTGAGGTCTTCCTAAAATAATTTTTATATGAAATTCATTGCCTTTTACTATTGTTTGTCGTGCACAACTGTATTTTCACCTTCAGAATATATTCACATTTCATATGTGTGCATATATTTGTAGCTACCGTAAATATAAATGACTTTATATGTGTGTGTGCTTGCTTATATTGTACCTCTAAGGCATCAACTAGCTGCTCCCCAGTAGAGATATTGGGAATGTGGATGGTGGTGCTGAAGGCGTCCAACATCTCCATCTCCTGCAGGACATCCTTCCTGCTGGTGGTACCAATGATGAGCAGCTTACGGCCCTGCAGGAGGAAATAGGAGGCTTTATAAATACTTTGATTTTTCATAAAAAAAAAAAAAAAAAAACAATTAAAGAAAGAATGAGGAAGATGCTGACGTGGGAGTCCTACCCACAATATTAGATTATAAGAGGGTTTTGTCTTCCTTTTTTTTTTTTTTTTTAATGGCAAAAAACTGGAACTCATACATTTTTTTTAGAACACCCCATAATTAAGGTAATCAGGATTTGCTGGAGAGGGTCTTAAATATAAAGGAAAAACTGGTTCCTGACCCAGATCACAACATTTTCTCTCCTTACAGTTTGTAATCTGAGCATGGCTAAATGTTCTGCTCAGTCCACTTCACTACTGGACAATCAGGACACATCATCAATGAGGAAACATCTACTTTGGCTTTGTCTGAAACTAGCAGATTCCCCAAATGTATCTCTAACATATTTTCTTCACGCTTCAGAGGGGTTGGTAGGTAGATTCTGTTCCCTGCTGGAGAGAGCCAGGCTTGCTGTTGCACTCTACAGTCTACAGTACATGCTAGCCTAAGCTAATTAATTTGCTGGCTGTAGCTTCTAGTTTACAGTGCAAGCATTGGCATTGATCTCATCATCTAACTAATTACTGCCAACCCTGGTGTCATTACCAGCTGTAACTATGTTGGTTTTGTTTCACATTATGAGTCTGGAGACTGTAGCAGGATGCACGAAGTCGTGGTTTTGCAGTTTTTAATGTTTAAAGACACTTGTGCCAGAATGATGTTCTTACCAGAATGTGAGGTGTAGTCAGAATATTTAGCAGGTTCCTAGTCAAGAATAACTCAAAGGTTAAAGGTGACAGAAGGTAAAGTCACCTTCCTTCAGCTCCCGAAGTTGTTTATTTTGATTTAACTATCTTAAGATTATGAGTTGACTTTTATTTTGACATCATGAAGCAGATAATTTGAGAAATCCTGACGAATCGGTCTTTTCTCAAAATTACCACTTGCTGTCACCATGAGATTGTGATTTTCCTTTTGTCAAGATCACAAGATAATCAAGGTAGGCTCAGAAATGATCCTCTTTTTTTGTGTTAGCTGCTAATTTCATCATAAGAATTACTGACATGTAGCTCTAAAGATGGGCAAAGCAAGTTGTGAATGGACGGTGGCCATCAGTGACCAAAATAAACATGTTTTCATTTGTGAGTGACTGCACTACAAGTAACTACTTCAACACTGTGCACATGTGTACTGTCTTCTTCAATGGTCCTTTTCATGCATTACTAGTTCCAAATGGTGCTCTAGCATCTATCAAACAAAGCCAGTTTTAAAAAGCAGTTTTAAAGCTAAGAGGGTTGTTTGTCCAGTTAGAGACACAGTAGTAAAAATGGTGGCACAAATATGGCAGCTGCCATACTTGTGGACCCACGGCAAGTACATATAAATGGCCCAATGTAAGAGAATAAAAACAAAATTCTTTTAGAAAAGTTATTAGATACCAATAGAAACAGTTTTAAATGATATATAAGATTTTTCTGCCATTGACTTTTTATTTTGCCACACACGCACCTTTAAGAAATACATGCGATATTTTGTTTGCTTTAGGAAAAAAACGCTGTTTTACCATAGTTTTTACAAATAATTAACTTGTAAAAAAACAAGTCAGCAACATATTTTTTCTGTTATCTCAAGAAAACAGTCCTTTTTTTTTCTTTCAAGCATGGCCGATTTTGGCTTCCATATATTCCAGCTTTTTTTGGGTGTGTAAATTTAATAAGTAAAAGTTTTCTATATCACATTCCCATCATCATATTCTTCTCCATGTAGAGTATAAAAGTTTAATATCTTCTATTATGTGTGTAGTGTAACATCTCATTGGTCATCATGGCTGGTGAGTGGTAAAACTACTGCATGTCTTCAGCTTTCCAATCAACTCTAACCTTGGGTGGAGGTTTCTTGAGCAGCACCAGCAGAGCCTGTAGAACCAGGTTGGAGAAACGAGGACCAATGGGCACGTAGTCCAGCAGACGCTCAATGTCATCCACCACCACACAGCTAAGCTGGGATTTATAAGCATCATCAAAGATCTGAAACAGAGAGTGGGAAAAGGGAAGACAGGAAGGCATTAATGGTTAGAAAATTGCACAGAGGGGAACATAGTAAGTAAATGTACAAAACAAAGAGCTCACACCTTTTTGATTGCCTGGCACTTGGAGATCTCAGAGCTTCCAATCATCTTGTCTGGAGAGCAAATCTTAATGAAGGGGAATTGAGAGTCCTCTGCAATTTTAGCTGCCAAAGCTGTCTTCCCACTGTGTGGAGGACCTGTGTGTAGAAAGAAGGGGTATAATTTACTATTTGTTGTTTTAACTTTGTCCTTCCACCTGATTCTACTCCAACAGTGGAAATAAAAAGTGTACACCTCTGTGAAAATGCAAGGTCAGCAGCTCGAATTCAAAACAAAATGAATACAGTTTATGAATGAATCCAAATCAAATTTGACCTGACTTGATTTGACATGCAGCACAACCAATTCTTGACAGAAATTCCATCCGTGTCGCTCTAGGCCTCAGTAACCGATCCTACCAGTTTTTGTATTTCAAGCAGTTTTTGGGGGCAGTCCAGTTTATTGCAACACTGTAGATATCCCATATTTTCTCCACTTTGTGATGACTGTCTTCACTGTTTTCTATGGTAGATCCAAAGCTTTGGAAACTTTTGGTACGCTTCACCTGACTAATACCTTTTCCACAGTAAAGGCCTTTAATGCGTTGCAAGCTCTCTACCAACCACGGCTTTCACTGTTGTTCTGCAGTGGATGTCAGGAAAATCCTTCAAGGACAGTTGAGCTTTATTTGGGGTTAATCGGTGTGTTTAGTTGATGGCAGGTGTGAAAACAAGATAACTGAATGCAGTGATTAAATCAAAAGATTTGTTTGTTTTTTAACAGAATTGTCCAGGTTATGGTTCCCATTAAAGGTGGGAAAAGTTTATGAATGATTGTATTCTTACCCTCCAGCAACACAGCCACCAGTGGTGTACGATCACTGTTCTTGGTTTGCTGTACAAGCAGCTCCCCATCATCCAGAACGTGGGTGACTGGGTCACCCCATTTGATGATGCCGTTCATGATGTAGCTGGAATAATCTTCTTGGTTTGTACCAAATGCCTGGTAGAGAAGAAGGAAGTGTTAATAAACTTGTTTTGCCTGTTTCTTTCACTGAATTACACAGTTTTCCCACTATCTCTGAAAACAAGCGGTATGTACTGGTTTTATGTCGTTGTTGAGGGATCCCATGAAGTCATCTCTGGTGACCTGCAGCTTCTCTGCCCTTTCCATGTCCACCTCAACTGTAGATGTAGCCTGGAAAAAATGCAGTGTTACTACAATGTAGTGACAACAAGAAAATAACTCTGTATTAAATTCAGAATTTTATTTTAAGCAGTCTTGATGTAGCTGAGAGTCTGTACCAGGTATGCATGTAAACAGTTACTTATCCATTTTTTCCTTTGTTAAACTGATGTATATTGTTGTATATCTCTGTGTGTGAACTGTGCAGCTCTTTAGAAAGTATTCTGTATCATACTTGTATCCATTCAGCAGTTCATCTTCATTTTCACTGTGAGGTAATTACCTTAACATTTTAAAACCTGAGGTCCTCCATTGGGGAATGAGAATTAAGAATAGGTGGCCAAACTGTGTCAAACTGGGCCAAAATAGCCATTTTAGAGATTTTACCTGAACTATC
Organism: Melanotaenia trifasciata; assembly: GCA_037177355.1. Lineage (NCBI taxonomy): Eukaryota > Metazoa > Chordata > Actinopteri > Atheriniformes > Melanotaeniidae > Melanotaenia > Melanotaenia trifasciata. Next base: position 10,044,860 of record JBAFTB010000023.1, read on the forward strand.
TGTGCTAAAACCCCTATACTTTTGCCTTTACTATAATTTAATAGAGGTTTAGAGATGAATTTGTCATGATCTGTGGGTTTTTCCTGTTTTTGTTTTTTGGTTCTTTTCCTTGTTCTTTCTTTCCCTTGTGTTGAAGGCTTTCACGGTCTGTGTATTTTGTTTTGGTTTTGCTGTCCCATGGGTTCTTTGTCATGTCTGGTTTCCTGTTATATTTAGTAAGCTCATTCTCCTTGTTTATGGTATTCTGGCTTGGTTTCTGTTCATCATATCGATCATCATTATACCCCTTGGTTTCAGTTTTCCTTTGTCAGATCCTTGTTGTGTTTCCCAGTTGTGTTTACTGCACTCATGTGCCTCTTCTGTCTGCTATTGGGTCCTCACCTCCGCCGCACCGACACAGAAGGTCTCCTGGACCCAACAACTTGGTTGAGGAGACTTTGCACCTTACCAAAAAGGTCTACATTGATTGTATGTTGGGGCCTTAACTTCCCCTTGTACAGATGGCAGCAGCGAAGAGGTTTTGGATCTGTTGACTGTCAATCCCAGGTACCTCAGCTTTGCGGTTGCAGCCGACGTGGTGACTAAGGCCAAAGAAGATTGAAAAGAATAGTTTAAAGTCTGTCAGTCTCCTCCAGCTCCACGGCCCACGTCTCCTGTGTTGCCCCAACCTCCACAACCCAGGTCTCCTGAGTTGCCCCCCAGCTCTACAGCCCATGTCTCCTGAGGTTCCCGTTTCCGAGGGGGTCCCTGGATGGCATGCTCCTCAGGGTCCTGTTTCCAAAGGGGTCACCGGATGGGATGCTCTTCCAACTCCTGAGGTTCCTGTTTCCAAGGAGATCCCATGATGGCTTGCTCCTCAGGATCCTGTTTCCAAGGGAATGGGACGCTTTCCTGAGGTTCCTGTTTCTGAGGAGGTCCAGGGTTGGGAAGCTCCTGCATCTCCTGGGGTTCACTTCTCCAAGGATGTTGCTCCTCCTCCACTCTTGGTTCCTGCTCATGAGCCTAAGGGGATTGCTGCTCACTAGATGTTCTTTGGCTTTCTGGAGCTGTCCCTGCTCCCTCACCCCTGGGTCTCTGGCTGTCCACCTGTGGGGGCCTTGCCTTGTTAGCCATTCTAGGTTGGTCTACCTCGCCAGCACTTGCAAGCTCAGCCCCTAGCACAACATCCAGAGATCCAGCCCCTGCCTCCCAGCTGTCCTTCAGTGCCCAGCCTGGCCTCCTGTCATCGTGGCCTCCAGGCCGCCCTCCTTAACCCTCTCTCCAGTGGTCGTGGCCTCCCAGTTGTCCTCCAAAGCCCAGTCTCTAGTTGTCCTGGTCCCTGGACCGTCCTCCATAGATCAGTCTCCAGTTGTTCCGGCCCCTTGTCCGTCCTCCAGAGATCTGTCTACTGTCATTGCGTCGTTATGGTCTGCGTGTTTTTGTTTGGTTTTGCTTTCCTATGGGTTTTCTGGTTTCCTGTTTTATTTTGTAAGTTCCCTTGTGTTTTGTATTCTGTTTTGCTTCCTGTTCATTAGCTCACCTGGTTTGATTTTTGAAAAGAGCCTTTTATTTAATTTTTAATTGTCCTTTATACAATTTTCCTTTCTATATTTCTAATGTCTTATTTTATATTTTTCATATTATTTATTTATTTATTTCATTTAAACATTTATGTCGGCTTAGCATTTGTTATGTAAATTCCAGTATTGCATTTGCCCCAGTGTGATTGGTAATGGTTAGGACAGCGCTGGCTGGCTGGCTGGCTGGCTGGCTGGCTGGTTGATTGGTTGGTTGATTGATTGATTGATGCCCTGTCTAAGTTAAGACCTTTGGTATATTTAAGATATAGGTGTACTATTATGTAGATTAATCGTATTAACTGACTGACAAGCTAGTAAGCTCATGTTTTGGGTAATATGAACAGTGTGTCTAATAATATGTCCATTACTGTGCTTTGGGCTGCACCAGTAAACAGCTATGACCTTTATGTTTTGCTCTTTTGATAACTTTGCTTGAATGAGGTAGCTAATTCAGTTACTAAAGCTGAAACTTAACTAAATGTAGGTTTAATATTTGCTGGCATTTGCTCTTCACCTAAATAAAACCCAGTTTCAAAGAGATTAGTGAAAATTTAAAAGAGTAACGAGACCTTGATGTGCCGGTTCATGGCGGTGGACTGAGCTGCCCTGACCAGCCCCTCCAGCTCTGCTCCACTGTAGTTCTTAGTCTCTGCCGCCAGCTCTTTGATGTCAACGTCTCCAGCCAGCAGGTTGAAGCTTCGCATCTTGATGGTGTGGATGTTGAGGATCTGAACACGGCCCTTCTCATCAGGCAGACCTGGAGCGTTCATATAGATGATGCATCAATGAGGGATGAAGAAAAAAGAAAAGAAAAATGTCAAAAGAAGAGAAAAACTAAATTAGGAAATTAGGAAGTGAGGATGGAAGCCTTGGTCATTGAGATTATGGCTCATCCACCAGATTGTAGACAACTGGGCCCTTACCAAAAAGTAGTATATGCAAGTATTATTTAAGTATACTAATTTTAAACTATAAATAAGACAGTATACTTTTAG
>JBAFTB010000023.1:10070999-10081078 GCA_037177355.1 Melanotaenia trifasciata
TAACAGCCGGTGGGCGGCTATTAGGACATGGGCGGTTATTTGCCCAAGGGCGTTTATTTGGTAATATACGGTATCTTGCATCCTGTCTTTTCTCTGAGCGCTCTCCACTCAGTAAAAATCTCCATTATCTTGACTTATCTCTTGCTGTGTTTCTTTCTCTGTCTCTCTTTCCTTTCCTCTCTTCCTCAGATTACGTCTTCATGTGTTTTTTGACTGAATCAGCTGATGAACTCTGTTGTCCAGTAGGGAATTTGATGTATCTTTGTATTTCCAGTGAATCTGCTTTGACATCTGTTTTTCTATATTTGTTGTTCCAAAAGTGAACGTAGTGTACTTTTTCTGCTTCATCATTTTAGCCCCACTGTTCCCGCTCTCTTTTAGACAAAAAAAAAAAAAAAAATCTGCAGCTCTCTGTGAAATGAGTTTGTGCACACCGTGATTCTCTCATCTAATAACTTTGGCTTCATTTCAACAAACAGCATTATTGCAACCACAGATTCTTTGGTGACTCATCATCATTTCCACCTCCACATTTTTAATAACATAATTTCCACACGCTTTTTGCCTTCCTTTTAACTTTTAATTACTTATCTTTGCGTCAGCCTCTAAAAGCCAAATGACACATTTTCAGAATTTTATGCATTTTCCTGAAAAGTACGCTGTGTGTGAATCTGCAGAATTAGGGAGTGGCAGAAGAGAATGTCTCCCCTCTGCTTCTAAATATTCTTCTTTCCAAGCATCTCATTGAATTATTCATCCTGCAGCATCTCAGGCAGTGTAACGAGTCGGATGTCTGCTCTGGGAAATTGACTGGCAATGCCGCTGCAGAGCTGAGGGCTTAAGATAGCGACAGGGCAGAGCATCACTGTCTGTAGGTAGAATAGCTGACTGGTGATCATTTTAGTAAAAGATGCTACACTTGGAAAGATAAAAATACTAATCCCTTGATTAATAGTGTATTATATTTGAAACATACTGTTTTGGAGTCCTATTGCATCCTTTTATGGTAAAAACTGTATACAGTCTATGTGTCTTCTGTCCTCTGGTTGATATTGTTTGCAGTACATAAATTTTGACATATCACATGGTAATAAATGGTGCATATATGCAAATTATTGCTTTTATGTGACATATTAATTCTTCTACATGTCTTTAAGGGCCAAATAAACACTTCAGATTAAAATAAAATGGAATTTTTGATCCATTATTTCTTGGATCAGACAGTAAAAGTAAAAGAAAATTAACCATCAGTTTGTTTGTCAGTGTGTAATTCATTAGCTTGCTCCATACTATTTTTGTGTGTCACATAGTTCTTGTTCCAAACAATTATCCCAAAACACGTTTACAGATACAATTCAATTCAGTCCAATTAAAATTCCAATTAAAACAAATCCAATAAATGGTCCACAATAATCAAATGTCTGAGCTGCACTGGGCAACATTGGGGAGAAAAACCCCCTTTTAACATGAAGATAAAACCTCTGGCAGAGAGGACAGGAAAGATGGATCATTATGTGCCATAACTGTAAGGGCTTCTTATAGCTCATTGTCTTAAATGTACAAATGGATTGAACCATCTATTTGGCCTCTGTGTTGATTTCGTGTGCATTTTAGTCCACTTTCAGAGAGTTTGAAGATGCATACTACATAAATATCAGTGATGGTACCTTTTCCTGTATATTTCCATTGAAACTGACATCAGAACTTGTTTTTTTTTCTGCACTGCCCTCTAGTAGATGTATTGTCTAACAGTCATGTCAGCATAAAATACTCATGGGATTGTGTTGCAAGTTATGTTTGACAATGTTTGAAACAGAAGTACCTGTTTACGTATGTTAAAGCAGCAAAAATGAGCCCTAAACCAAGGGATACCAATACCAAGACCTAAACCAAGTCAGGACCAAATAAAAAAAATGCTGCTGGAGAATGAAAAGGTTTTCTAGTTGACTCACCTACAAACGCACAACTGAAGTACAATATGCTGATTTCATACTTTGCATACTTTTTTATTTTCAATGTAGGAATGAATTAGCGTTAGCTACCATAAGCTAATCAGACCACAATACATTTTCTATGGAGGGATTCGTTAGCGTTAGCTACTAACTATTTCTAATTATTAATAATGAAGATGGTTTTATTAACTCCTCTTTGTACATAATTCAAAACACATAAACCAGACAAATGCAACTGTTACTTAATACCTGAAGCTTACAAACTCATTTTCAATATCTACCATGAGTTTCTAAGTATATGATTAAATCAATAAACTGCCTATGTGAGCCAACTAGCTTTCCCATTTAAATAAATCACATTAAGTAAGTGGTATTAAATTCAAGGTACTGCGGTGTCATTTTTCACAAGCTGTTAAGGTGCTCCCCCAGATTTAATCTGCTCCACCTGAGTTTGTTGTTCAGGAACACATCTGTACAGCACATTCTAGTTTATGTTAGAGATGTTTCACACCCACAGAAACATGTTTAAACTGCCTGGACTGGTAAAGACACACCGCTGTGGGGTGTAAAGTGCAAACTATACTTTCATAGCATGCTACTATTCCAAGTAGGGTGTGTACATGAGTTGTAAATGGAATATTAAATATTAAATGTATATCCCTGTTTACATGTTAGAGTGTACTCTGATAAATGACTCACAACTACATTACATGTTCTAACACCACTGAGATGTTCATATTATAATGTGACAGTTTTATTTTAAAAACATTTTTCTATATTCTAATTCGTATTCTAGTTCATGGTTGTGGGGAATGTGGAGTCTATTCAGGTCGCCAGTCTGTCGCACTGTACTCAAGGCTGTTACATGTTCCACGAGAAGCAAGAACTTTTTGCTCGTTCTCGAGGACACGAGAACAAAATGACGTCAATTTATTCTCACAGATGTGGTTGGAGACATCTTGCGGCTTGTTCTCCATGCATCAGCTGAGGCTCCGAGAAGTATTATGTGATTGGTTGGAGATTTGAGGTGGGCATGGTTAACACGGAAAAGAATGAAGTGGAAAGTTGTGGCTTACGAATTTCTCCTGATGCAAGGTTTTAATAAACAGCTGATCGAGGTGGTGCGAAAGTATGAAAATGTAGACAACACATTTAGCATTTGAAAACACAGACACACCTAACCATGCAGTAACACCTGCCCCGCCGCGGATTACTTCTATGTCCACATGGCACCGAAGCAGGTTCAGGTGTGAAAATTGTGTTGAAAACTAAAAGAAAGGCTTCAACATCCCTACAAAACCTCTGGTTTCGTGGGGATGAAAGGGTTGATTACTAAAATACTTTTGCAGTTTTCTGTGATTCGGTGTCGTGGGGACAGCCCCTAAACTTCTCATGGAGAATGAATTGACTGGGCCAATACAAACTTTGGTCTTGTTCTTGTAGCCTCAAGAACAAGAACAAAGTTCTCACTTCTCATGGAGTATGTAACAAGGCTCACTCTTAGGGAGAATTTAGAGTGACCAGTTAACCTAACCACCGCCAGCTAATGCTGTCTTTGGATGATGGAAGGAAGCTGGGGAGAATATGTGAGTTCCACATGGTGCTACCCACCACATCATCACGCACCACATTACATTATCATGTTTTAATGTGATATGGTTACGCTCATTTTCCCCATTTAGGCAGCTGCAAAACGCTTGTATACTTTCCAGCTCAGTTCTGAATCTGAGCCTGTGGTTGTAGTCCCTCCAACATCTGTTGCACCACTTCTTATCTTTACTCTTCACAAAATTATTTAAATTCTTACTCTAGTCATGATTCCTTTTCAAATGAAGACCACACTGTCTGAGTTCTTTTAACAAAACAACACACACATGATTTTTTATATTGGCAGTAGAGACTAATTTACAAATTTATTCAGCATCTGAACACATTGTCTGTATGTGGGCAGAAAGTTAACAAGAGTCTCTTTCAACTTTTTTTTTTTTTTGTAGATTCCTCTCATACAATGATGTAGCTTTAGCATTTCCACACCAGTGCCTGGCATCGTGGAAAAAATACTTTTCTCAGAACTAGTTGTCAAACGAAGATCTAGGTGGTGTGGTTGTTTGAATAAATTCTAATACAACATCATAGGGCTGTTTATAACATTACAATTAAATACTGCCCTTCTGCACCATGAAGCTTTAGAAGCTCCCTGAAAATCCTAAACAAAACTAAAATAAATCCATTTCATGGTCTGCCCCCACAGGTCTGAGCAACATATGTGTTTTTCTGTCTTTTAACAGCAGGAATCCTCCAGCACCTGATGGGCTCTTTGTTTAAAGTGTCAGATAGCAAAAAATGTTTGGTCCAAATATGGCCTACATGCTCAGTTTGGCCCAGTTTTGGCCATAACAAACACAGTTTATGACGTGTGGCAGCCAAAACACAACACTCGCCAGTGCCACAACTAAGCCCTAACCACCAGATGTAGCCCGTTTTAGGCCCAAACATGTCTGATATCTGGGTTACCACCTTATAAATATAAAGCCTATTTCCTCTTCTGACCTAAATCTATGGTATTTATTTCCAAGAAAACAAAAAGCCACCTGTTATGAAAGCTAGGTGAACGATACCTCATATCTTTCTCCACTCATTATCATTGTGCGAAGTCATCTTACTGTTGTATGCAGTCACGTCACAGAGTGTGACCTCTCCCAGCACAACGGTGGAACTGGTGATATTATCTATTGCAGCCATTGCAGCAATCTTGTTTCCACCTGTGTTTACAGTAGGTGCGCACCTGTGTATGTTCTGGTATGTTCATATGTTTTTCACGGCTTGTTCTCTTTATGTCTGTGTGCTCTAATGTGTATTTGTGTGTGTGAATGTGTTGTTGCATTGGCTGCCCCACAGCTGAGTAGCTCTCTAAATTTAGCCACAGCTCAGGGCTCAGAGAGGAAGGCCCTGCACCGAGACAATAGGAAATTAACCATTACTCTTCCTAACTCACACACACATATACACACTCCAAATCACAACCACTCACATCACAAATACACAAGCATGGGATACACACAAACACTGAGTAAGCATAAAGCACCAACATGTGTTAGCTCTGTCTTCAGGAGAGGATATTTACTTAGTTATTTTTCGCTCTTTTACAAAGGAAGAAAAATAAAGTTGGTGTTGGAAAGGTTCAGATATTAGTTATACATGATTTGGGCATCATTACGCGCAGAGGTAGCTTTGTGTGTTGAACGAATGAAGCCACGTATTTACGTGCTGTAGTGGAGTTGACTACTACTAATATCGCTGTGGTTTGGTGTTAGGATATGATGATGATGATGGTGATGCCTGCTGTTCGTACGGATTCTTTTTAGTTAGACATTGTGATGTCTTTGGAACCAAAAGAGGAATGTGAAACATGAGGCTAAAGACAATGAAGCTAGCTGGAGACAAATTTCTTTAACACTGATCACAGGGTTGTTGGTGTCTGCAAACACCTGTAGCTTCATTAAATATCTCACTGTTATATGAAGTGTTATGCAAAGCATTAATGAGGTGTGGCTTTAAAAAATCATCTTACCATTTGGTTAAAGCAACAAAACTAATTTAATTAACTTTAAAAGGATATTTGAAACTCAACACATAAGCTACTGTAAAACCTGGATTTTTTTTTAATGTAAAGAATTATTAAAAAAAAAAAAAAAATGCTAAACAATAATTTTCCAGCTTGGGGATGCTGGGGTCGAATCCACTGAAGATCCACTTGATTTGATTAACAGATCTCATCCTAGCTTGAACCAAACAGCTTATATATCAAATAAACAGGTGCTAAATATTTTAGTGAGATGAATAAATTAAGGAACTGACATTCAAATGTCGAGCATGGCCTGCTGCAAGTTCACATGCAGCAGAGGGGGAGAGTCAGTCCAGCTAAAATAAACTGTAACAGATGGTTAGTTTGTATTGATTATTAATGATTAATTCCAGCTCTTCCTGTTTGGAATGCATTAAAACTACCAGGTGTAAAATGAGGCTGATGTTAGTGATGACCCACAACTATCCTTTGCGGCTGTTTTGCTCAAAATCAAGAACAAGCAGGACAGGTTGCTAGCTAGATCACATGGTAGTTATTTCACTGAGTGACCCCTAGTGGTCATAAGGGAAACTGCATGCAAAGGATAAAAACGCTTCCATGGTGACAAGTGTATCGTAAAAAGAATATATTTTACCCCTAACATTCATTATTTTCTGTACCAAAATAATGTTTTTATGTAAACTTAACCAGGACACAAAATAATAAGATATAATAAGAATAAGTTAGTTTTCAGCTTACATCTCACAAAGGCCTTGGTCTATATATAACAGACTATTTGTTCTTTTTTTATGGGTAGGCTTGGTATTAAAATATCTACAATTTGAAAATATTCTAAATACTGTTTCCTAACTACAGTAATAAAAATCTGTTAGAGAATGTAGAACCTAACAGAGACAGTCCCATGGTCTTTGACAGTCTCCTGAAATTGGGTATGGATGCCAAATCACGGGGTACGGGGGCAGAGAAACAAATGGAAGACTCTTGAGAAATTACTTCGGAGCAATACATGGATGAGCTACAGGAAATTATGAGAGAAATATCCTGCTCACTTCATTAAGGAGGTAAATGAGACCATGGAGAGTGAGAGTTGATTAGCTGCCAGCCTCTGCAGCCCACTCACTTTTCCATCACATAAAGAGTTTGTTTCTATTTTTTTTTTTTTAACTGTGGCTTCAAGTGCGTCTCATCTGTAGTTATTGATTTTGTCACAATTACAGCATTCAGGCTGTCTTTGAAAGCATCCAATCTCTGTTTGAGGACAGCAGGCAGCAATGGAAAGAATTTCAATTCGTACACAAAGTCATTTGTGAAGGGCTGAATTAAGTTTTGTGCTGGAGACGCGGACTGAAAGATCCCTAACTAAAACTTTACAGTCTCATCTTCATGTCATCAGTACGCTGCACCCATAACATGAAGTAACATAACTTATGTATATATGTTTGTATATATGCTTGTGTTTATATATGTATGTATGTATATATGTTTGTATATATGCTTGTGTTTATATATGTATGTATGTATGTATGTATGTATGTATGCACTAATACTTTCTCTGCTCACATTTACATTATGTATTGTTAACTTCACTAATGTCTCTTTTTAAATGAAGGAAGCTGAAAATAAATAAACCTCCCACATTTTTAACAAGGCAGATAACTGAACATGCATGTCTATTTCATCTCTGAAATATCAGAGCAGGTTTTTTTTCTGGCCCACAACAACCTTTAATTTAACAACCTACAGAACATGAAGAAGTATGATTACTTCAGGGTAAGAGCAGGCTTAAATGTTGTATTCTTGTACTTTTTGGTATTTACATACTTAAGTCTCAAACTGTTTAGTTGACGTTCACTAGCGCCCAAAGGTCTTACCGACTGTTTTTACTCGACATGACTGTTGTGTAAAAAGAACACCATGTGTATACATGACTAATGAGATCAGAGAGAGTGAGAGTTTGTAATGTTAAACTTCCCCACCTGCTAATAAAAGTCAGTATTTTCCATTTGAACTATATAAAATAACAAAAGATAAACATTTATTTTCATTATCTGCTTGTACCATTTTAGTATTTTAGTCTTAATGTTTGCAATAAGACACAAGGAGCACTCGGAGAGCACAGACCTCCACCAAGCCATGGTAATTTGTACTAGTGCTTGTGGGCATAATTTTTAAGTTAGAAGCTCTAATAGCAAAATTATCCCCATCTCCTTATAGTAAAAAAACCCTTTAAAAAGACCTGGATCCAGGCGGTGATCCAGATCACCCCCTAAAATCTAATCACTTGTTCCTTATTTCATTTCTGAGATCTCCTGAAAATAAATGCTGATGCATCCTGTTTACAAGTTTGGGATTATCATCACCATCCTCATTTTGTTTTGTTTGGTTGTGCAAATTGTGCAAACTCACTTCTATGTCCATATCGATTCTATGAAGGCAGCAGGTATCTACTAAAGTAAGAGCAAACATACAGCATCAGTCCTGTTAGTGTTTTACAAAAGAAAAAGAAACACACTATAGAAAATGTGCTAATGTCTCGACTTTCATTGTTGTAAAACGGTTTTATTGACATTTCAGATAGTTTATATGTGAAATTGCAGCATAGTTGAAATGCAGTAATATAGCTCTGAATGTCTGCCAAGGACATTACCTAGAGAAAGAACTAGATTATAATCTTTTAACCTAAATTGGCTAGGTGACCACTCCCCAATCTCTAAAAAAAAAAAAAAAAATAGGACACCTACCCTGCCCATTAACACAATACGATAGAGCCAGGGAGGAATACTACCCAGTCTTTTACAGTTTGCATTTAATAAAAGCAAACATTTGATCTGATGTGCATTGACGGGCTGGCAGCATCTCACCACACTCAGTCAGTCAGTCAACATGGCCCGAGCAGAAAACAGCTCAGCTGGCGTTCAGCATCACAGTCCCCGCCTTGTTTCATCTTTTGTTATTCCCCTTTTTGGGGAAGCTAACGCCTACAGCATCACAAACAACACGTCACTCCAGGACTGTGAATTTATTTATTTATTATACTTTATTAATCCCAGCAGGGAAATTCCTTCTCTGCATTTAACCCAGTTACACCAGGAGCGGTATGATAATTCCTGCAGGCGTCTCCATCTTCACAGGCTGTAATGTTTTTTTTTGTTGTTTTTTTATGATTTCAGTTTGTGGTAAATGATGCTGTAAATCATCAGGCAGCCCTGCCTTATCCCATTAAGAATCACCTGAAACAGTAAATACTGTACATGCCTGCATGTGGAGAGAGTGACTGAATCTGAATGGGTCTAAGTGGGGCATGGGATTAGAGGATTTACACATTAGTCTGATAAAGGAGATTTTTTTTCAGATATTCTCTTCACTATACCAGTAAAATACAGACAACAAAAACAAAACAAAAAAAGAAAGTGTACTAACTAAAATATTAAGAATTCTGCTAAATGAAATCACTTACAGTGTAACGGGATTCAACCTAAATGACTCTTTGGAGGCAGATGTTGTTTACTGAGAAACATGTCGGACCTACAGCTAAATGGGCTTGTATCTGGGCCTAAACTGTGTCTAATGTTTTTACATTAATGACCATGGATAGAGGTGACTGCTGTACTTCAGAACTTAGAATTTACATGGTTTGGTTTGCTTCATTATTTATTTATTTTTGTTTTGTTTTGTTTTTTTGGTGTCCTCTTTCAGGGACACTGATGTTGAGTCCATCATGGTGTCAGTTTATGTAATCGTTTGCTTAGTCCTGATTCCCTCTGACAAGGTAGGCAGTATGCCCCACAACAGCACATGGTCAAGCAAGACTGAAAGCTACTCATGTCCATGTGTGTGTGCCAGCAGTAGGAGAAGTTGAATAACATGCCAGAGGATACTTTTGACTCACACTGCATCACTAAGGAGAAAAATAAATAAATCAACCATCATACATACAAAAGAAACAGGCATACTTTTAGATGTACTGTCCCTTGGAAAAATATACAAAACACATCACATTATTAAAGTCCTCATGATGCAAACTAGAGCTCAGATAAAGATGAAAGATATTTATAGACCCATGAAAACATTGGGTCACTTTCATATATCCTTGATTCAGTTTCATTATTCTTAAATATGAACAGGAGATTTTTTTAAAACAAGAAAGATTATTAACTTGAAATCAATCCCACATATATGGCTTTTCATCAAGCTTATTGAACCCAGTTCACATTTCCAAGCATGAAGCCACTCTCAATACTTACTAAAGGAAAGTAAATCATTTTAAGGAATGATTCAATATTTTAGCAGAATGTTTGAATAAATACTAAATACTAAAATACTGTATAATAAAGGGGAAATTTGTGAACTTATTCCTATGTCTTCAATAGATTCTAGAGCATAAGCTGGTGGCAATGCTAACCTTTAGCTTGGTATCTCAGGTCAAGTGCTTCTCTAATACGTCCTTTGCTTGACTCTGAATAAATAACATTTCACAAGTAAGAAGTGGTTTTATATTATTTAACTGTTATAAACTTGTTGAATTTGACGTATTTCTTAAG
>JBAFTB010000023.1:10094769-10109382 GCA_037177355.1 Melanotaenia trifasciata
TCCTTCCTTCCTTCCTTTCTCCATTGGTCAGCACCAGTTTGGCGTGTGGAGTAAAAGTGCTGGGTAAGAACATAAAAACCATCCCCATGTAAAATGTGCCCTGGAGAGGTCAGTATTGCATTTTTCCCACATTTTCGTAAATGTAAACATCTCAATGGAGGGCCTGCTTGATCTGTGCCAACATTTCACACTTTTACCCTTCAGGATCTATAACTGGTCTCCCAAAACCTGGAGGAGTTGAACCCAAAAGTTTCTTTAAATATACAGTACTTTACATAATGTGTGGATGGTTTAAACCACTACAGTACAATTAAACCAGATTGCAAGCTAAGTGTTTGTAAATCCTCTGCTGATTTCAGCAAAGATGCTCCTTATATGAGAGCACTAAGCTTGGGCAGGACTTTAGTAATAAAATGTTGGAAAGTTGGTGGTTATGTGAAGAAAGTAAGAAGTGTGACTTCATGCAAATGCATGTATATGTAGAGTACTGGTCAAAAGTCTCATTAATTTGACATGAATTGCAAAATCTGTTCAAACTTTTGGCTTGTACTCTATGTGAATATCCGACTTTGTGTGTGTGTGTGCGTGTGCGTGTGCGTGTGCGTGTGTGTGTGTGTGTGTGTCTGGCGTCTCTTGCCCAGTGTAACTGGGACTTCAGATTTTATTCCTTATCTCACTAGAACAAGGTACAGGTCAGCCTGATGCATGTCTTTCTGCCTGAGGCCAAAGATTAACATGGCTGATTTCTCTAACTCTCAGCCTGTAAATGTCACAACAAGAATTCTGCAGGCCAGGCTACAGATAAATGTAATTGTATCACGGCTTTAAAACTCATCTTTCTGACCAAAGCAAACTAGATGTTGAATACTAATGAGCAGCCTGTCAGTTTTGGGATTCTTATCTTATCTTATCTTATCTTATGGTGTGGGAAGCACCGCAGCCAGCCTGATTTTATCAGCTTTGTTGTGGTAAAGCTGCCCCATGAGCCAACTGCTGCCTCCAGGCGAGACACTGCAGATCATTTACCTGTTTGTGTTTAATTGCTTCATTACCCACCTCATTTGATTTAAATGTTGTTTTAAATAGCAGAAGTTCTTACCTCTGGGCTATGAAAAGGAAATTTGGTTAATCATAAACCAGTAGAGACGCCAGACAATAGTACTGCTCCAAGGTAGTGCTACACTGCTTTACATTAGTCCTCCTGACTGCAGCCTGTTCACTTTCTATCCTTCCATCCTTCCTTACCCCCTCCCAGCTCCCTCTTATCGGTCAAGGCCTATGAGGAGTTTAGTTTTCTCCTCCTCTTTCTTGCTTTCGTTCTTCAGGTCAGCGAACACCTGGGTGAAGAAGTGTGGGTCAGTGTTGATCTGCAGCATCTTGCCACTCATGCGGTTGATGATCTCCAGGCAGCGGTCCCAGAAGGCTTCCTTCTCCGCTTCAACCAGGAAGGGTTTCAAGGGATAGGAGATCTCGTTGCCCATGTAGGAGTATGACAGGTAGAGGCAGGTGAGCAGCGAGGCCTGCAGCTCGCGCTCCGATGCAACCTCGGCCGAGACCACGTCCCGGCACAGCATGTACAGGAAGACTACGTTGGCCGGAGTGATGAAGCCCTGATCCTGCCAGCCCTGCAGGAGGAGGGAGCGGTCCACGCTGCGCAGCCACAGCACCGGATCCGTCGGGGACAGACGCTTCAGTCTGTAGCACCGACGGCACAGGAACTCGCCCAGGCTGCGCATCAGTTCACTGGTGGAGGCCTGCTCAGAAAAAAAGGATTTGCTGAAGGTTTTGTAGGTAATTTTAGTCTTTATTCATGATGACAATAAGCAGTAAGAGTTACCTGGACGATGACACGTTTTGGTGTGCCGGCAGCAGTGGAGGGCTGGATTCCTGGTCCTGTGAGGGAATTCTTTTTGGCAATGACAGTAGCTACGTTTGCCAGGGTCTTGGAGTTTGGCAGAAGGGAGGAGGTAGTGGTGGTGGTAGCTGAGGGGTCCTGGCTGGACGAGAAGGACGAGAGATTTGCACAGGACTGAGACTTCTTCAGCTTGAGGCTGTTGGAGGCCGAGTTGGTGATGGTGGCTCCATGGCCATCCAGGGGACTCCCTTTGCCGTCTCCGGCTTCTGACTGGAGCTTCTTGGAACCTTTCCTTTTTGCCGACGCAGCCACGATGCGTTTCCATGGCAAAGCACTAATGATGGAGGGGCGTTTAAGGGACTTGGCTGCTGCTGCAGCATCCTTGGCGTTCTTGCTGTTCTGAACAGCCGTGTAGTGGCCCACCGTGGCCGGGCCATCCTCAAACAGTGCAGCTTTACGGTAGCTTGGAGATAGCGACAACACGGTCCCCATGATGTCTGGTGAGGGTCAGCAGGAGGACGGGGTGGGGAATGAAGTAGCGCGGGTAAAACTCTTTGACTGGTTAAGACAGAGAGCTTTTAGAGGGCCAAAGTCTGGAGGCAACTGAACCTGTAAGCAAACAAAAGTAGGGAACACAAGTTTTCTACATTAGTAACATTAGAATGATCACAAGAACTCAACAAATTTAAATTTGTTAAAGATTAGTTAAAGATGACACGTTAACTTAGCTAAAAGTCTAAAGTCATCTTTTAGACATAAGAAACAGCTGAAGGACCTCCTTACTTGGACATAGACATTAATTAAGATTAAGTTTATCCATGTGTTTTTTTACAAAGTTACAAGTTTTGCACATCAACGTCTTCCTCTGCAGATAAAGTTTAGCCAGCTTTCATGATGACAGCTGCATGTGTCTGTGTCAACTGAACTCCTTTTATTCAATTTTGACATCCATTAAAAATTTTCATGGTCATTTTTCTAAGCTTTAATGGCCTCGGTCAACAGATGGAGCTCTTATTGCCGGTTCTATCCAACAGAGTTGTGTCAATCCAAAAACATGAGATACGGATGTAGGCCTTGGGTAAATCTTCCTAACCTTTTAGGGTGGGATTGTCATGCTATAGTCTCAGAAGTGTAGAAATAACCATTCAGAGATAATCCAAATAATAATCCAAACTAATGAACGCAGCAGTCCCAGAAGACTTGGGAATTTCTACAACTACTAACATTTCTTTCTAAGTTAGGTGAGTAAATAGTTTTGGAAAAAAAAAAAACTGAGCTAACTCAAAATGTTAAGTTTACAAATCAGCTGTAAGTGAAATAATTTAGTCGAGACAACTTTTGAAAATGATTTGTGCCTCCATCAATGCATCTATGGCCACCATGCAGGTACAATGCGTGTTTAAGTCTTGGGAAAAGTGTCATCTCACCATGATGATAAAACTATGATTCCATTTTAGTAGCTAGTACTAAATAAAAATTTAGACACTCACTACTATAGTATTTGAGTGTTTTCTGTGTGTCGTGGTTTATATAAATATGTACCGCATATGAATATAACATTCAGGTTATGGAAATACATTTTATTTAGTTAAAACTGTTGCCGTTAGAGGTGTAAATCACAAGTTTGATCACCGTAAGATCCATTTGGTCAAAAGTGATTCAAGGTTTGCCAATATCACAAAATCTGACCCGATTTTGGTTCATATGCAACAATATTACATGCTGATTTAACTCAATCTCTTCTGTTCATATTTCATCACAAACAGCATCTAAAATATAAAAATCTTATTTGATTCCTGTCATGGATTAAATATTTAAATAAAAAATAAATAAATAAAAAGAGACTGACTGAACCACATTTATATATATATATATTAGATTAATCACAGCTTACAAATTAATTAATTATTGATCACAATTAAACACCAAATATGCCAGTTTTTACTGTATTGTATCAACAGAAAGAGCCAATGTTTACCAATATTTAATGTTAACTGCAACATGCAGGGCAGTGAGTACTAATGACCTGGACTGAGAAACCTTGTTCTAGATCATAATGCAGAAGTCATCCAGTATCATCTCACCAACCGTCTCCATGGTGATAATATCTGTCATAAAACCCCCAGATGTGATGACTGAAGTTAAAAAAATAATATTGAAGAAGAAACTCTAATAAAACTAGTGATCTGGATTAAAAACACGTTTTTTTTTTTTATCACTGAAGTGTTTGTGCAGTGATAAAAGTCCTACATCAGCATCACCCAAAGTAAACACCTGCTCGTAAAATACGTCATTGGCTGCTTGTTTTACTAGTTTTTATTCACATTAGATGGTCACTTCAGTTCAATTTTTAATCAAATTTAGACTTTAAGAAAGGTCTAATTTGTGCCCCCTTTCCTGGTCAGTGTTCCTTCCTGGCCCCCTTAAAAGCTTTTCTAGACACACCCCTGCATAGGTGAAGCATAAATCCTTTCTACCACCTGTCAGCTACTATGTTTGAGAAGGTCTTGCCAAACAACAAAACTTCGGGGTAAATATATGCAGCTGTGAACCATGAACTGTTGGATTCAAATGCAACAAGAAAGAAAAACCAGTCAGCTGATGAGGAGAAGGAGGAAGCAGCTGCACTGACACAGACTGTACCAGAGAGCCACCAGACCAGCCATGGTTGGGTAAAATGAAGGAAAAGTTTGCGGGTGTGTAACACTCACAATGGGAAAAGGGTGTTAAAACACCCTCATCCTCCACGGGGCCGCGCTCATGTTATTCCATCAATGTTCTTTTTATTCTCAAATCCATCCATAGAAATCCATCTTGTGTTTAGATATCTGCCGTCATGACAAATGCATGGGGCTTGTCATGCAGCGCATGCGCAAGTTGCGTTAAAGAAAATGTTAAGCAATTAATGACAGCAATCAGTTAACGCGTTATCTGTGACAGCCTTAGAAATAATACATTTTGGTTGTTGGAACAAAGTAAATGTAAACAAATTCACACGTTCTTTATTAACCCATAAGAGCCTGACGTCACATATTTGTCACAGTTTCTGAGACATTTTGTTTCAATTTATAAACTTTGCTTTATGGGTTCAAAATTATTACTTGGATTATATGTAATGATATTTTCTATGTGGAAGAATTTTGTCGTCTGGTGACCAGTGAATCAATGTAATGATGGTGATCGATGGTTTGTTACACCCCTAGTCTTTTCTCTTCCAAAATTACATGAAGTCGGATTTGTGGTCCTGGCTTCAATAGAGGCAGACATTAAAAAAACCTCTTCATCACGAAGATATCCTCATGATAAATAGAAAGTTATTGTTAGAATTGAGAAAATTTCACACTGAAAAAGACCTGTTTGAAGATGAATGGGAAAAAACACTTGCTTGCCTTCTTATTTAGGTTCCCCTCAGAAAAAAAACATTTAAATTAGGTCGGAAATTTCACATTATTTTAGTTTAACTGCAGCTTTTCTTTCACGTTTCTTTCACATCACAGTTTAAAACGAATTTTCTGATCTAAAAAGGCAAAATTGTTGAATTGTTGTGCAGTACTGCTTAGATGTTTTTATCTCTGGCAAAACAATCAATTGGTTTCCATCGTAGAGGTCAAGTATACACGCCGCACCGCACCATAATGTCGCATATGGAGGCGGCGCTGTTTGCGTCGCTCGGCGCGGCCGCACAGCGTTCATCGGCATTATATAAGAACCAAGAAAAGGCCTCATATGTAGGAAAAGAAATGTGCGCAAGCATCCATCTTAGCTTCAAAATGGAAGCCTCAAATCCACCCCTCCCTCCTCAGACAAGATAGCCTCAGAAACACCAGCTGATAAGCGGCGCTTTTAACGCCTCCGTGGCGCAAACATCCAAAAATGATGCTGCGGTGTTTTGTGTGATTGAGCAACAGGACATTAGAGCCACAGACTGAATGACTTGTTGGCTTTTTCAGCATTCTTCAGAAGACAAATGTTGGCACATGCATCATCCCTCCGTGTTTTCCTACCTTCTAATTAATCCTCTGTTCTTGAGGAATCCATGAATCCCACCCTGACCACCCCCTGGCTGCTGGGCAAACTGGAAAGACGCCGTCCAGCCTCGGTATCCACAGCGCCAGGAACCGCCTGCTCTTCAGATCCAGGGCGTGAAAATGGTTCAGTCCTGGATAATACCCTATATAACCCCCCACAAAGCCTCACAGACCGAGATCTTTTTCTCCCGGGTGGGGGTTCTGCTTTTTTTTTTTTAAATCTTCATTCAGGAGTCCCTCACCTGTCGATTGGCAGACAGATGCAGAACAGCGGTGAAAAAATGCTTCACTCCTTCGCTTGGAGCGAAAGGAAAAATGTCTTCCATTGACGGTCGTGGCTGTTGATGTCCCGCTACGATGCGCACAGCTCGTTTGAACCTCCCCAGATAAAAAATAAATAAATAAATACAACAACAGGTATTGATCTAAAAGGCTAAATTAACAACAACAACAAAGATGGGAGGAGAAAAATCAGCCAGTATGAAATCCAAAATTAGATGTCAGCTTATCCATTCAGACCTGGTACAGAGAGACAGAGAGAGATGCTTGGATGCGGGCATCTGCAGCTATTCGGGTTGGATGTGGGAGAGAATCGCCGCCCTCTGATTGGCTGTGGTCGGAATGCTGCTGCCTCCGATGCTGCAGGCTCGCGCCTGCCGCAGCCGCGTTGCTGTAGCCATTGGCCGCCGGCGGGCTCCAGCCAATCGGGAAGTTCGCTGTCCGAGGTGCTGAACCAGCTGCCCAAACCAGTCAGAGCTGCCGCTTTTGGCGGGGAGGCTGCTAATGAGGACCAACGCAGTGGATTTTGTGAATCAGCGCAAGCAGGCCAGACCCAGCAACACCGTGGCTGCTAAATCCGCCTGGAGAAAAACACATGCTCAGGAGACGTTACACAGAGCTATGCTCCTCTCATTTCCAGAATAACAGTTTAATCAACATGAAATAGCAAATGTTTGGTCGTATTATTTAAAAAGCCGTTCTCCTTTGGTGTTTTTTTAAAGCCTGTTTTCAATTGGATCTTATAATATTTTTTTTTACATAGGACTAAGAAAGTAAACACTTTACAAAGAATAAATTAAGACAAACTTGTGGTAAAATATCTCTTTTACTCTTTTCTTCATTTGTCATTTTCCTGTAAATTCAGTTCGATTTGACAATACAATGTCAGCTCAAGGCACTTTTGGATACAGTCTAATTCAACCAAAAGAAATCCATCCTATGATTCCCATTAGCCTGGTTTTTAATAATCTCGTCTGGGGCCTTTCTGATACTTTTGCTCAGCCTGTAAAAGCAGCAACAGGAAAAGTACATTTCTGTCCACTCGGGCAATGATTCCCAACCCTGGTCGCCAAGGACCACTATGCAGCACGTCTTAGATGTCTCCCTGTAACACACCTGATTCAAATTAATGGTTCATTAACAGACTGGAACAGAGCTTGTCAGAGAACCATTTCATTTGAGGGACACATCAAAGACCTTGAGGATAGTGTGCCTTGAGGACCAGGGTTGGGAAACACTGCACTAGAGTACCATCTGGATCTCTGTATCCAGAGCTCACAACTGAACCTTAAAGAACTAAGTGTACCTGTTTTAGGGCCTGAAAGGTACATTTATGTAGCGGTAAATGTTAAATATATATAGTATTTCTACGGGATACCGTATTATAAGATAGTCTGCTCTGGGAAAAACATGAATGGCATAGTTTAATAAGCTTTCTTTGAAGGTTTTACAGTTCACTTATACATTCATGAATAACTTCAATAAACAGTATAGTTGTGCAGTCTTGAGGAATAAAAGGTTTCTATAGGTTTGCGCTCTTTGTACTGTGATTTAACTCAAATGTATCTAATGTTTTAATGTGTTTCACATGAACCGCACATTACGTATGTGAATGTGTGTGATATGAAAAATACTTTCTTCCTTTTGTGCTAAAGTGGGAGACATTTTCTACTTTTAAACTTGAGCACTGGTTTTTATAAGGTACAAACTGCAAAAGTACAAAGAGGTACCAACTGTGGAGGGTACAACAGTAGTACCTTTATAGGTCCTACCCCAGTGACAATCCTTTGTACCGCTAAAGTTACCATGAGATACTTTATTTCCTGAGTGTACGGTGGATGTTTGCTTTGCAACAGGCCTGTTTGGTTTAGATTAGATCAGTTTAACAGTCTTCTTTCCTCCATTCTCCTTCGACTTGTCAGAGCAGGAAAAGCACAGTTTAATTCTCTGAGGCGTCCCAGTAAACCACTGCAGCGCCCCAACAGCAAAAAAATGTTTGGCCAAACTTGACCTACAGCGTTGACTAAATATGAGTGTAGCTGCCAAAACTCAGCCACATGACCAGAGGGCAATTCTGCAGGGGCACAGCAAAACTTCACTGGGGGCCCCTCCATTCAGGGTTCATGCCCTTGTGATATTGTACTTATAATAATAACATGTTACTATTGTTTTTAAAAGTGATGTTAAAGTCTTCAATTGACAATAGGATCCATAACCTATAGCCTATAACAGGATTTTCCCATTATCCTTCAAGGAAGATTTTTTTCAAGAAATTGTACCTAATTTAAGAAGAGAAAAATAATTTAACAGTGTTAATTGCATATTGAAGTTACAAACAAACAACAGTGTTTCAAACAATAAAAATTCATCAACATCATTAGGAAAATAAGCTATTGCTAACATTAAAACTAGCCTGTTAGCAAGTTACGCTAGGATTATCTAGCTGAGCTTGGAAAATAATATTAAAGGCAAAGTGAATAAGAATGACTGATTTTTAGAGGTAAAGATGAGCATAAAAATTTATTAAAAAATCAAGTAAATGGATGGTGGCAGATTTAAACACGTTATCATTTTACTTTTAAGCCATTACATATACCAAAGGTTGCCTATCAAATATAACTGGTACTGCAGTTTGAAGCACAGAGGATTCTCACTTCTCACACAGAGTTGTTTGTCCATTCAGAGACACCGTAGAAAAATGGTGGCGCAAATATAGTACCAGACATTTTTATTTCCAATCTTTTATTAAGAAATAGAGAATACAGCAAAATATAACTTTTGTAATACAATGAATAACAAATTCTGTTATCGCAAAAGGCAAAAATTAACAACTAAGTAAAAGAAAATAAACAACAAAAAGAAACATAAAACAATAAACCAAGGGGTAACCATAATAAAGGACAAATGACTGAAAAGAAAAAGAATTGCAATTCATATAGGACACATGAAATCATGACTCAGGTTTTCTTGCCTTCTTGTTAAAATTTGCTTTGATCGTATTAACACACAAACATTTATTAAAACACTGAGAAAAGTGGCTTCTGCTGAGAGAATTTACACTTGTGCAAAACGAGTTTGGCCATAATAATTAATAAGTTGATAATATGTGCCCTTTGTTTACCTTTTTTGTTATATTTTAGCCACAAAGCCACATGTTTAAAAGATAATAATCAACAAATTATGAATAATAAATTTGGAATCATCTTTCCAGAGTAAAGCCAAAATAGATGAGCTGTTTCAGGACCAACATCACAGAAGGTACAGTTAATATCCATTTCATTAAGTTTTCTGAGAAGATGTTTGACTGGATAAAATTTCTGTCAATTTTAAATGATTTTTTCTTAATCTATAAACATTTACATGGCAACACCCAAACGTGGACCCAAGGGACATCCTCAGCAAACCTGCTCCAGTAACAAGGTTTTGTAACTGTTTCATTCAGAAACAAATCACTAATAGCTTTGTTATATTTACTGAGATGAGGAAATATAAATTTTCCCACGAAAGGTGTCACTGGGATAAATCAAAACAGCATCAGTCTGATGTGGCACCTGTTCCAACAGGGATATCCTTCATGACCAGAGCATGTTCTTC
This sequence comes from Melanotaenia trifasciata, assembly GCA_037177355.1. Classification (NCBI taxonomy): domain Eukaryota; kingdom Metazoa; phylum Chordata; class Actinopteri; order Atheriniformes; family Melanotaeniidae; genus Melanotaenia; species Melanotaenia trifasciata. The sequence continues at coordinate 10,104,526 of JBAFTB010000023.1, forward strand.
ATCTGGGACAGGAAAATGAAAGTGAGAAACAAACTCATTAAACTCATAAGATGGACATTTAGAGACATCAGCTGACTCATCAAAAAACCCAACCTCTTTCAAACCGCATCTTAAGGAAAATATTCTTATTTTTATGGAATATATCCTCATTATTCCAGATCTTGTACTCATGTGGAGAAATTAACGTGTTTCCAGGCTTGTAAGGCTTACGTGTGAAAATTAGACAATTTAATGACAAGGTTACCGACTTTGTAGTTGCAGATTAGTAAGAAAGACATTCCTCCAGTTTTATCAAAAACAATTTTTGGAATAAAATTACACATGGAGGGGTCATTTCTTCAAAACTGTTTGAACCACTTTACTTTAAAACATTATTCAAGGTTTAAAAAAAAATCCAAAAAGTCGAGGTTACCATTTTTACAGCTATTAACAACGAATATTTTTTCTAATGTAATGCAAATAATCCGTAGAAAATTATACAATAAGTGGTCAATGTTTTTGGAGGTTTAGTTGTCTGGAGCAGTGATTCCTTACCTGGGCTCCGTAACCCCCCAAGGGGGTCCCCCAGAGAGCAGAGGGGGTCTTGGAAGCTTTGAACATTCAGAGCCATTGTGATTAATGTCCCTATTATAAGAAAAAATGTAATGTTAATACATTGTTATTTTTAGTTATGATTTATGAAGGAGAGGACTCGATCAGAATACATTATTTATGGTGAGAATCTCACTTTTGAAAGCATAAAACCAGCATGGTTTTAGCCCAGGGTGGGGCAGGGGTCCGTGGCTTTTTAATACTTGCATAAGGGGGTCCCCGAGGAAAATAGGTTGAGAACCACTGGTCTAGAGACAACGAGGATGCAGCCTGGAAATACCTTCAACTTTGGACAAGAGAGCATGACCCTGTAAGGACAAGTCTCTCTGTAACCAAAGCTTAAAATTATTCTCATTGGGCAAAAATTAAGATTTGTTCTGTCCAATTGGTCTTTAGAAATAGTTATACCCTAATAATTACTTTGATCTTATCAGATATATTGTTAAAAGAAGTCAGAGTTCAAGTTTATAAAGGAAACAAAACACTCTTATTAAGGTTCAAAGACCTGAAGCTTTGGAGAATTCAGTGACAACATTAACAGACTGCTGTGCTGGTGCAGCATTTCTGTCATCAGCCAACTGGCTCAGTAATAAATTCCTCTCAGCAGAACTATCCTTTCAATATTACCCGACTTTAGGTAATAACAGAAAACCTGTCCCACAATGAGGAAAACAGAAACAGAAACAGGGCAGCAAGCCAAATTCCTCTTTCTAACTGGAATATGTGAGTTGTATTATTGCTTAAATTAATACAACTATTTCCATTTGCATACAGGGTTGACATGGCAGAGAAAAAATCCCCAAACCCTAATTTCTATAAAAAATAAAGGTGTAGAAATCCAGAAAAAGAACAAAACTATCATCAGCAATAAGATCAGAATAATCAATCAAATCAAGGACTTGCATTATTGATGATATGTCTATTATCTATGATAGTATTAAGTACATGTTTAAATCTCCAGGCAAAAATAATAGCAAACAATTTATAGTCACTATATGGCAAAGTAATTGGCCTCCAGTTTTCAGTATAATCAATTATTGTCTTTGGTTTTGTTATCTCTGTGTCATGCCGGCAGGAAGTGCGGCATTTGTAAGACTTTCAGAAAAGACGCTCAAGAGAAAAGGTGCAAGTGGTTCAGAAACAAGCTTGTAAAATTCTGAGGTGCCTTGTTATTTTTCAGGGGTTTTACGGCCTCCTTGATTTTTTTTTTCTACTGTAACTGTAGAATCATGACTGAGTTCATGTTTCCTAAATATTGTGAGAAATTTAAAGAGCACCACTATCAGTCTTAGTTTAATATAAACAGAACCTGGAAATGTCCTTTTTGTTGTTAGTAACAGTTACATTGATATTTAGTTGCTCTTGATTTTTCCAACTTTAAAAAATGAGATGGTATCTGTTCTCTAGGCATTTCTAATGTATCAGTGAAACTATGAACTGAGCTGTACTAAGAGAAGCATAAATGCATTGTGTGGAAATAAATGTCTGACCACGACAAGGTATGAAACATTAATTTTATTGTTCATTCAGATCACGTTCTCCCCATTCTTTCCTCAGTAGTTTAAATAATTGCAGGTATTTTTTTGAAAGCTGTTGGCTGTTTGAAACATCAATGGTCTTTTTATTCTCAAAATCACCGTAAAGTCAGCATGTACCGCAGTCATGACAGAAAAATGAAAGATGTATTGGGCATGTTATGCCATGCATGCATTAACTGCGTCAAACATATTAACGCAAATAATCACAGAAAGTAGTTACCGCCATTAACGTGTTATTTTTGACATACCTAATAATAATATATTATATAATTCATAATGCATGTTTGCATTATCCAGATCATCTAGTACATTTTTTCTTATAAAAAAAACACTTGACAATAATGATAATACCCGTTGTTATATTATTGACTAAGAGGAGGTGTTGCTGTTGGATTTCAAACAACTACATAACCCATCGTGCATTTCGCGGGAGCGTACATAAACTTCCGGGGTGATAAGTTAAAATGGGAAATGTGTTGCTTCAAAGTGTTCCTTAATATTAGTCCGCAAGGTTGAAGTTTTTGCATATATGTAAACGAATGCCAGCTTTTAATATTTTAAATGGACGCTCAGCAAAGACACCGCTCACTTTATAAAGGAACCACGCCGCCATGGAAAGAAACATACCGCAAGGCGAGTAATAAAACAGTGACATGTCAGTTAGCTAGCTAGTTAGCATGTGACTATGTGGCTAGTTTGACATGACTTTTAACATCGAAATCTTCGTTGTTTCTATGTTGTCTTTCAAAGCGCTGTGTGGACAGGCTGAAAAACAGCCGGTCCAGGCTGCTGGAGAGATACCGACAGATGGGAGAAAGTCAGCAGCACAGCAGCTCCGGGACCTCCATCATCGTCCAAGAAGTGATGGAGGAGGAGTGGACTGCTTTGCAGTCAGAGGACCAGAGGCTGCCCTCTTTGTGGGGTCCACAGGGCTTGACAGAGGTCAAACTTTTCCTCACAAAAATTTTACCTTTTATTTTTGTTCTGTTTTGCTTTAAGAACAGTCGTATTACTTTCCTTTTAAACAGATGTTTGGTGTCATGAATGAGTATGATGAACTGGCAGTTCTTGAGGAAATCCAACAGGAACTCATATCCCAAGGTAATGCACATCTAAATCTATTCATTAAACAAACTACTGAAACATAAATAAAGTAACCGGACATTTGGAGCGGTAATGTCTGCAGGTTTAAGATATTTCCTCAGAGATTTTAAATGTGCATGGGGTTGTTTGTGCCACAGAAATGTCTATAATAGAAGAGTATGAGAGGAACCTGCAGTTTGAGCAGCAGTATATATCATCTCTTGTGGAGGATCTGGAAGAGATGCATATTATTTGCCCCGTATGTCACACGTGAGTCCATTAATTTGCTGCTTTAAACACAATACTGACAACAGGTAATAGTTGCCCATTTTTAACTAAACAGTGCTAAACCAGTGACGTTTTTTCTGTTTTAAACTACACTGAGCAAATGAGCCAACTTGGTAATGCTTGTCAATCTTGCAGGAACAACTTGAGCATCAACAACTATTTTTTCTCCTGTCCTTGTGGACTTTATATCAACACTAAGGTTAGTTAAGCTTCATTCTATTAAAATGTGGGCTTTATTGTCATCTTCATTACATTTTGCACCAACAAACAAACACTAGAAGCTCATTATAATAATTTTGTTGAGTATTTAATCTCATTGTGACAGAGTATTGTTTTCAAGTGAGACGTGTGTCACATGAACATGCAATTTTTCATAATTGGTTACAAACGAACATCCGTGTAGAACAATAAAAAGCACCAAGTGAAAGTACTAAAAACAGGATCAAGTTAAACAAACAAACAAACAAACATTTTGCTGGCGTCTGCACACAAACTGTGAAAATTGTAACTACAGCAGAACCTCACTGTGTCCAGCATCTGTGGAGAGCAGTCAGATGTAGGGCTGCACGATTATGACCAAAATAATAATCGCAATTATTTTGATCAATATTGTAATCACGATTATTCACCGTGTTTGGAAAAACATGTATTTTTCTTGCACCAATTATAAACAAACTATGTGGCAACAATTTGTAGTGAAAAATTAAACTTTAAATTAGAATAGATGATAAATAATGCAACAAATACATTTACCATTCATTTTTGATAAGTTAATGTAAATTACGGGGATACAAAAGAAGAAGAAGAAAAGACAACCTAAAAATGTTTAGAACAAAAAAAAAAAAAAAATTCTTCAGTCAATATTTTCTTAGTTTTTTAAGTTCAGTTTTATTGAGTCTAATGTTTTATTAATTAGGAGTCTGCAACATGTCAAAACACTTTTTAAATGTTTATGTCGACACTCTTCATTAATAAACATTAGTATCTGACAGTAAGCCGGCGCAGGATCATCTAGCAGCAGTTATGTAGGTTTAATTTTCGGCCTGGTCATTAAACAGAGGCGATCATCTCCTGCTCTGAATGCAGCTGCTGTCGCGTGAGGAACAAGCCTCTTCTGAGTGCTTCTGGACAGGAGAGGGGTCGGCGCACCTACTCCTCATTGAAGAGTAAACTATACGCTCTTTCACGTCAGTCTACAAAAGTCTCCAGTAAAAAGTTGCTAGATTTGTTGCTAGGGCTGAGCGATTAATCATATTTTAATTGCAGTTACGATCTGGGTATTCAACGATCATAAAAATGAAAGGATCCGATTATTTTTGTCCTTCGCAGTTTCCTCTTGTGCTGTTTTCAGTTGCAA
>JBAFTB010000023.1:10134616-10164965 GCA_037177355.1 Melanotaenia trifasciata
TATATATATATAATCATTGGATGCATAACTTTTTTTTTTTTACATTTTCATAACCAACATTTTACTTCTACAGCCTTGTACAAGGATTTTTTCTGTATTTCTAATATTAATTTGACTTTTAATCTAGTTTATTTTGATCTGTTTTATAAAAAGGTTTATAGAACAATGCTGTCATATTTGTCTGACCATTTGCAGTTGTAATAGTCTGCTTCCTGCAGTTCTGTTCTTCCAGCTATTGCATTCCCAATGATTGCAGAATGGTTTGATGCATCTCGTGTTATTTCATGCCAAGGAATCAGCATTCATGTGTGAAGTTCCTGTCTAATCATGAGGAAGACCACATCCAATCTATGCACAGTTAGTTTAGTTTTAAATATAAAAAGTCGTAGTGTTTCTTTAGACTTTTCTTTGGCTAAAGATGTTAAGTGGGCCCTTCAATAAAGGTTCTCACTAACTGGAGCTGTTTTAACACATGAACATCAGAAATGTTAAGGAGAAAGTGCAAACATTTAGGTTTAATTTTTCTCACAACTGCTGTTCTCACAAGCAAGAGACTTTCTTCTAGAAGCACTCGATCATATAGAAATGTGAGGGAATATCTGTCCAGAGCACAGAGGAGGCTAAACATGCTAAAATGTGCTAAAAGTAGACCATGGAAGTCACTGTTGAATATAGTGAGTGAGGCTCCATGATGAACTTTATTGTGTTGATATCAATACCATGTGTATTGGAACCTACACACAATGGCAAGGAATGAGTGGAAAGTAGCAAACAGTTTAGTAGAACAATTACTCACTCACTCACTAAACCTGCTCAGTAGCAGTAAATACTCCAGGATATCTACTGTTCCATTGTCCCACTTGCTGATGTACCTGGGAGTTTGGTGGAAAATCTCTGCAAAGAGTACAGAGCTAATATTGTGGATGTTAAAGTCAGCCATTACAAAACATGTGTAGAACATGTTAGGACTCCAGTGCATGTATGAAAGCAGCTTTTAAGTGTTTAAAATGTCTTTTCAGCAGATAAATGCTCCTCTAAGTTCACCAACTGGTCAATTTGCTCAATGCACCGCCTGGAAAGGGGTATGTTCGGGGATGACATGGTGAAAGAAAAAACAATTAACCACAATAAGCTAAAAAGAGAGAGAGAAAAAAAAAGATCTTTGTATTAATGTGGATTAAATGACCATGTGGGATCTTCTTCAATCTTTTATGGTGCTACAGGGCACATAACTAGTTTGGGAAAAGACCAAGCCAGATGCTAAAAGTGTTAAAATCATAACTTTCAAATGGTCTTGTACCTGCAGTTTGAAACAGGACCAATATTTGTCTCTGGTTCCAGTATTTTTGCTAAGCTAAGCTAGGCTAAGCTAACCAGCCTCTGCTGTAGCTAAATCATTTGCATCCAAACATGAAAATATCATCAATGTTTAGATCGAACTCCATGTATTCTTTCTTGTCACTATAGTACTACTGTATTTCAAGGTTGTCTTTGTGATGTTGAATCTCAATTTGCTTAAATATTTCCTGCTCTTCCATCCAGGTGAAAATCTGGTTCCAGAACCGTCGCTCCAAGTTTAAGAAACTCTTCAAGAATGGAGAGTTTCCTCTCGGAGATGTCCCTCTTGAACACAGTCCAGAAGCCAGCGATTCCATGGCCTGCAACTCTCCCCCGTCCCCAGCTGTGTGGGAAAACGGAAACAGCAACAGTAACAACAATAGCAACAACAATAGCAGCAACAACACAAACAGCAGCAGCATGAAAAATAATTCAATGCTGGATCCTTCCAGCAGGGGACAGGATCCATATCAGCCTCCAGTCGATTCATCACCCGCTTACATGGATGATTACACACACCAGAACTGGTACCAGCAGCAGGGTGTGCATTTAGGTTTGCCACATTCAGGCCAGACACACCACACGCCACCAACAGCTCCGTCAGCAACACAGAGTATGGGAGCCGTCTACTGATCCAGGAAAACAGACTCTCGACATTTTGACCTGAGCCCTGTTCTTTTTTTTCTTTTTTTTGGTGGTGGTGGTGGTGGGGGTTACGAGAAACACCTCACAATCACCACCAGACACAAGCCACAACTGCAATAAGCAAATAAAGACTAGTAGTATCAGCCTCAGATACTTTTCCTGTCTAGTGCTGACACTTCCAGACACTAATTTCTAATGACTGATCACAGAAAATACTTCTTACTTCCTGTTTTAGATCTTTGTTTACAGATAAGCTAAGCTAACCTGATGTTAGCTTAGCATAGCCATAGTTACATAATATTTGTGTTTTATTAATTCTTTTGATGTTCTGGTCATCTCTGCTTGGGTAGAGCGGCTCAAAAACTGAACATTTAACATACGTGCAAATATGAGGCCAAACTGTTGGTGGTCAGGTTGCATTGTGGGTAACATAAGTGCAACTTCTTTAGCTAAGGGGTAAGGAATATAATTTATTTGGCACTGAATATGGAAGAATATTCAAAACAGAAAGAAATTAACCTCTCATGCTCTCATACTATTTAAATATAGCAAGAAAATAATCTGTTAATATGAGTCGTAATAATAAAGCAGTTTCTTGTATTTATTAAAAATAAAAATTTAAGTTAGCCAAGTCATCAAAATTTCTGAACCCATAATTATGACCATCAGAATTAGTGGGAAAAGATTGTTTTGGTTAACTGTATAGAATCCGTCATTTGGCTATTCTTTTATTTATTATTATATATATTAATAGCAAATAAAAAAGTACCATTTCCATTCTTTACTTTTAAATCTATTAATACTCCAACCAGGATAGTTAGCTGTCTGCTTCATATTTAGAGCATTTAAAAGGTTTTAATTAGCATAAAAAACTAATCCCAAAAGAAGCAACGGAGTGCAAAGCCATGGTTAAACTGTGACAGCACCAGTTTGACTAGACTAGTTTTGGCCTGCAAAAAGACAAAGCAAGATAGTCAAGATGCCTTATTTCTGGCATGTGATTTTCTTCAGGGCAAGTAGGTAAAATCTGACAGGATGGGTACAAAATGTGAAGCCTTCAGGCTGTTTTACAGCTCGCTTTTAAAGCGATATTGTGTCAGGATTTTTAATATGTCACATAAGAGCAGAATTTATTAAGCTGGTGCCCAAGTCTATTAGGCTTGTGTCTCAGTCTGCGTATGTATTTTATTCTTCCTTCTTAGACTTAAGGCCATTTAAAGAGAAGAAATTATGATCTTACTTATCTCCACATCTTTTAAACATCAAGGCCCAAATCTACCAGATGGCCAACTCTTACTGGAGATGACCCCATGACATCCACATGACAATTTTTTTTTTTTTTTTTACCAAACTTATCAAAGCCTGTTAAAACCAGTGAGGACTTAATAATGCTTACTACGAGTTTTTAACTTATCTGCATGTATATAAATATATAAAGTAGCCATTTAGTTCCTGCCCACTAACATAGTCAGACTCTGGGTGCTTTAAGTACACAAAATGAGTAAGTTGGTGCTAAAAGATTTTAAAAATGACATGTAAAAATTGTAACAACACACACCGTACTCAGGTTATTTTTTATTTGTTTTATTTATGTCAATTGTAGCTATGAAGAAGCACAACAATTTGTCTCATTGAAACATTATCAAGTTTCCTGAAGATAATTACAAAATTAAAATGTATTTTGTGTATTTCACTCAGGTGTTAGCATATTAATTTCTGCATGTGTTTACGTGTGAACGCTGCTCACACACATAAAGGCGCTGACGGTGCTTATCTGCTGCTCGGCAGAATGAGTCAGACAACAGATACTGGTTGCACCCAGCCATATATTTTACACTCACAAGCAGGGTGCGTGTAAAGGAGGTTGTGGGAGGTAACAGTGCAGCAGACACTCTGGAGTCTGTGGACGCTAATAACACACCTCTGACATGGAGAGACGGTGTGCGCTGCTTTCATGTGGCATAGATTTGGAAGGGGAGGAGAAAAGTGTGTGACTGCAAAACAAGCTTGGCAAAATGAGGAAATGATGGCAAAAAAAACAACAAAAAAAACAGGCACGCGTTTTAACTGTATAAGGATTTTAAAATAAAAAAATACTTTCCTGTATTCAAACATATTAGAAATCTAAAGTTAGCTTAGCTTAGCGTTTATTCTAATGCCATGAAAACCTGCTTAAAATAGGACTATTAGCAAGATTAGCTAAGCAATCAACATTTATTTACCATGCTAGTTTAATCCATCCAAAAAACAAAAGGTCACTCCGTTTTAGTAAGTGAGAAAGTGATCCTAAACAGTAATTAACACACCCCACTCTCAGCTTTTTAGAGACATGGTTGTATTGACCCAGAACTGGGCTGTTATGTTAGGTGGTTTTGCGTCATACTAAGCTAGCAATAGCATAATTGCCAGGCTTTACATAACTCCATCTACAGTTGCAAATAAAATGTGAATAGAAATGATAAAATTCACACAAAAAAATATTAATTTGCGTTTTTTTTTGTCTAATAGAGAGGTGGAACATTAATCAGATACAGTATAAACAAATAAGATCAGCTGACTGTTTCCACCTGAAGAGAGTACTGGCCTATATTCACTAACATGGAAGAATAATCAAAGTGTACCCAAATGAGCAAAAAATCATAAAAACTTGAACAAATTTTTTTCTCAAAAATAGTCAGAGCAAATTGTTTTGTTTATGCCTTTTTCCACCTTTTCTGATGCCATGTAAACCTGCCCACAAGTAGCATTACCAGCAAGATTAGCTAACAAATACATATTTAAGCTACCTTGCTAGTTCAATCCAAACAAAAACATCTGTAACTTTGTTTTGCTAAATGTAATAAACACAGTCCATTTTTTTAAGACAAGATTGTACTTTAATCCAGAGCTGGGCGAACTGTTACTTCGTGTTTGGAGTCTTTGTGTCATGATAAGCTAGCTGTAGCATCATTTTCACCCTACATACTTCCACATACATATTTTTGTACATTTTAGGTTGTAAATGAGAAAATGTTCATAGAAATAATTTACAAATTCACTAATCCGTGCGTTTTTTGCTATTTCTTGAAAGAGTTGCATATGATGACAGTTTTTACAAAAAGAACAATCAGCTGTTTTTACTTGTGTAGAATACTAGCCTATATTCACTGAAATGGAAGAATAATCATGGAGGACTCAAGCAAACCACAATCATAAAAATGTACATCCATTTTTGTTTCTGTCAAATATGACCAAAGATGTTTTCTTTGTCTTTTTCCACAAAACTGTTTTGGGTAGTGACCACATCTCTTATTTTTCATATGGCATACGTTAAATTTGTCGACAGCCACCTTCTGAAAAACCACACAGGCTGATTTCTTTCGTTTTTTCCGAACCAACTGAAACAAATCTAATGTATCCCAGCAAACAAAAAGCAGAAAATAATTTCCAGGTTATCTGCTGAAGGTGTCCTGAGAACATCCACCATGTTCTAATCCATCTACAGTCACAGAACAGTTTTTAAATCTCTCCTTGTAACCCATTTCTTCTCTCTGGTGTTTAACCCAGCATGAGAGTTGATTTTATTATTGTTATTTTAAAATATAATTTTTGGTATTTATATATTTGTATCTTGTTTTTTAGCTTTTTGGTTTTATTTTATGCTTACTGTTCAGCACTTTGGTCAGTATCTACTGCTTTTGAAGTGCTTTATAAATAATGTTGGCTTGGTTTTCACTGTGAACGTGTTTCTTTTAGGCTACATTCACTTCTGGCAAAAGTGCCCTAAATCAGACTTTTTTTCTCCATATGTGACCCATATCTTTCTTCTCATTACAGCCCGAACAACACAAATCCAATTTATTCAAAGCCGGTTTAGGTGACTTTTAAATGTGGTACTAAATCAGATACACACGTTTTTTAAAGCAACCTCGGTCTGAACAGTCATGTAGCATTTTATCTGACTTTTATGTGACTGAGGTGAGACAGATGTCACAGATGTGTGGCAGAGGAATCATGACATAGCAAGATCAAATAATGGACCAAATAATATATCAGGATTTTGTCAGTTCTGATTTTAAAACAACTTAGAGGTTGATAGACACATGCTAACATGTGGCGTCCGTATTTACCACTGTAAACACAACATGCAGCGTTTGACGTTACATCTTCTTCACTGTAAAAATAAAAATGTTATCCAAACTCAAAATTTCAAGGCAACTGTGTGCTGTAGATTTCTCTAAAAATCTTAAGTTTACATGAAAATGGCCTCTTGGTTTTCTCAACTAATTGATTTTGTTGAGATAATTCACGTTTTGAGTTTTGTCTTATCAATAGTTTGTGAACGTTACCCTCCTTGAACCATTTCTCTCACTGTGCTAGGGTTTATATTAAAACAAAATAAGTATGCAGTGCCATTATGTTTAAACTTTGTTGTGATCTCAAAATTTTTCTTATTTATTAAAGCACACCACGTTATTATGTAATGTTCCCCTGGGCCTGCAAGTGTGGACCCATAGATCCCTTAAGACACATTCTATATTTGTTGAGGCTTTCAGCTTCCTGAGAGGAGCCTCAGCTTCCAGGTGTCAGAGAGGAATGTATCCGAACATCACAGGGAGGCAGACATTGAGAGCAAACAAAGACTTGTAGCAACCTGTGACTGGTACTCAGGGGGGAAAACAGCCATTGTTAGTGTGTGACTGTCAGACAGCTGATTTCAGAAACAACCAGCAGTGTTTAATAATGTAACAAAAGACAAATATGTCATTTAGATTGTCTACCTGGGATTCTTTTTTTCTCATAAAGTGAATTTCTTTGAGTCACGGGGCCTGCCTGAAGTGATTCCTTCACCTGTCGAAAATGAATGAAAATTACCATGAAAACTCAGGGCAGCTTTGGAAGGTAAGCTGGGGTTTACGTCTTTGTTCTGGGGCTCAACCACTCTCAGCAACTCAGCAAAGGAAAGAATGTGTATAATAACGCCATGAAAGACTGGAAGCTGATGTTACTTTCCTTTCCTGCCACCAGGTATGACCTGTTTACCACACTTGGACTGATATGTAGTTTGATACCAAAGTCAGTGACCTTAGAGCATTTTGTATGGAAGCTAAGAGCAACCATGCTTGAAAAACCATTATCTCAAGATTAGCTTGATCTTCTAAACAGTAAAATAAAACCAAGAGGACCTTGTTATGTTAAGTAGGGCTGCAACTAATGACTATTCTGATTGTCGATTAGTCATCAGCTATTAAAACGATTATTCGACCAATCGGATTATGTATCTCATAATTATGAAATGGCTATTGTTTCATTTTCAGCTTTGAAATCTTGCATGAGGTTGTTATGTAAGTCTGACCGATGTTCCTCATCTTTAAATGTTGGAGCATTGCAGACGTACTTCCGTGGTACACAAGTCGGCTTTACAAATCTCACACGTATTTAATTTATTTTGTAAGTAACATGAAGTTATTGCAGACTTTTCATGTCCTCTCACAGACATCCTGTTCCGTGGTCGGCTGCCTTAATTCTCCCCTGGCGGACTTGCATGTGCTACTCTCAGCAGAGATTGGATTAGAAGACGATGTCTCATCTACGTATTTTTTTAATGTATTTTTTTTTTTCTTTTGCCGACAATAGTTGACTGCTAAATTGGTTGTCGACTATTTTTATTGTCGACAATGTTGATTAATCGTTGCAGCCCTAATGTTTTGGTTTAGGGACAGTCAGAAAGCCACATTTATACTTTTACTTACTCTCTTACTCACGTGGTAGTAACTACCAGTTAAATGAGAACCTAACTCCTTTTTTTTCAAGCTTTCTTTGATAATCTTATAATCTTGAATAACTAAAAGCTTGTTATCTTATGATAATCGGTTACAGTAGGTGGTTATCACTAGAAAACAAAAGGCTGATTTCTTGATATAATGAGAAAAAAGTGAACATGTTGTCATGTGAAAACAAGTTGTGGTCTCAAGACAATGTAATAAGTAACAAGTGATCTCGAGATAATGGCATCAAAAATGAATAGTTGCAGACATGGCCACCTTCAGCTTCTGTAACTTTAAACACTTTCAGACAGACGCTGTCCGGGTTCTGATTCTGTTCTGAAGTCTCAGAACCTTGGTGCTTTCTGGTGAACTGGGCCATGTTCACACCAGTTTAACCAGGCTGTTCACATTGTGAGGGAGATGCAGACACTCCCTCACTAAGCAGGTGCTCAATTTCATGTTACAGACACACAAACTTCTACACACACCCTGATGCCATTTATTTGTGTTTCATTGTTTTTGCACTAACCATGTAGCTGGTGCAGGGGGAAGAATGTGGATTGTAAGAGAGGGAAACTAATTTATGTATGATGTAAATGTAAAAAGAAAAGCTAGTAAAAACCAGAGCTTTTCCAATACTGGCGTCCTATGCTTTTTTCCTCTTTGGTCGTGAACCTCAGTGGAAGTCGGCATTCTGCAGTGTGAGCAAATTTTGTAAAGTGTTAGGATACACGAGCTTACATAAATCCAGCCGACTCAATTTAAATTGGTTGCCAGGCAACATAACAATGCAGTGACATTCAGGTTAATGTAAAATGAATGATTGCAGTGTTTGATTGACTTCAGTTAGTCTATCTAAACTTTATTTTCATCAGGTGGTCGGTAGTCAACCTACTCTCCGCATTAGTGGAAGAGCCAGAGGTAGGAGGATGTACTCGGCCAGCTTCTTCTTCGGTGGTGGCTGCTGCAGTGCCTGAGTTCTGCGTCCCCATGACGTGGTTTGTAGGTTGTTGATTCGTGAGGCTGTCCACCAGCTGCAAAGATAAACGTATAACTCCACCACCAGCTCCACTTTTGTCCGAGTCTTTTTACTGTTGCGATATCCCTTTTTCACTTTCTAAAGCTTGTTGATCATTTGGTCAGGTGTTTGTTTTATGTTTTTTTTCTCTCTTTTATTGAAACATAACGTATAAGCTAGAACTTTTATGAACACTGACAGCCAGCATAATTTTCCATTGTTTGGGTGCATTCAGTCAGAACAACTATTTTTTGGCTCAAGTTGAGTACTGACTTTTCAGGTTCTTAACAAACATTGTTTTTCAGTCTGAATTCACAAGCTGTTCAAACTCCTTCTCTTCTGAACTTTCTTTACCGAGCCGATGTGAAAGAGTTATTTGTGCCAACGTATTACATTTCAAACTTTGATGTATTCTCTGATTTCTTTTTTCCATACTCAGCCCAAAATCACAAATCTATCGTTTCCTGCTTCAGTATATAGCCAGTATGTCAAACACCAAGCTCGGATCTAGGGTGTCAAATGCATTTTAGGTCAGGAGCCACATACAGCGCAGCTGGACTGAACCAGTAAAATAATAACCATAATAACCTGCAGATTACAAAAACATGTTTAACTTAGTTCCAGGACAAAAAAGTAAAAATATATTATCAACATGTTTCCATTTAATGAACTATCCTTTCAGACAACATTATGAAAAAAGTTAAAATTCTTGAGAGAAATAAGTACAGTTTCCACTATTTTTATCTTCCATTTATTATTTACACACACATTACAACTTACAAATCACAATTAATCTAAAATAAATCTCAAAACATGGAATTACATGTATCTGGAACTAAAAATACAGTATTCCACATTATGATCAAAGTAACCTTTCAAGAAATAGAAGTTGTTTTAAATACCTGTACATGTCCACATCTGTGTAGTATTGTAGAGCCAGACTGGACTCTTGTAGATGTTTCCCTGCTCCAGCACACCTGATTCAAATTAAATGGCTTTCCTCAATAGCTGGTTGTCAAGGTTTGCCTCAGAATGATGACCCATTCATCTGATTCAGGTGCTGCAGCAGCATCTCTGCTCCATGTCAGGCATCCATATACGCCGCGTAGGTCAGCGGAGGCTTGACGCGCAACGCTTCCTGACCTGATGTGCACCCATGCTTGCACGTGGTTACGTGGAAGTACTTGTGATTGGTTGGTTTGTAAATACATGTTTCCAGATTTCTGGATCTTCTTGCTGAATTTGTACGGTAATCGCGGAAGAAATCCATAGTTTCCAACCTTATGAAAAGAAAAAAAAAATAATAATAAAAAATTATATTATATTATATTATTTATATTATATAAATAATAATAATAATGATAGAAAAAATAGATCTGAAGATACTGGTATTACTGGTACTTTTAGTGTCATTGCGCTATGGAAATTCTATGCAGTTATTCAAAGGAAAACTCAGAAAAACTGCTAAAACCTGTATTTGTAATAATATCAATATTTAAATACATTAGTTGGTTCTTTATAACTTTTAGCTAATGTTGTTAAGTCATTAAGGTAGATCACATGATTTTTCAGGGTGCAGGGCAATATAAAATCTAAATTAAACTTATGTGAGAATCAAAATATCGATGAGTAAATTAAATCAAAATAAGATTAAAATAATTAGATTACAGATTAATAATAATATAATAAAACATAATGTACAAGAACCTGCATTAAGCTAAATATTAAGAAAAACATCTTCACTAACACTAACAGCATCACCATGACGTAACGATATCTGATAAGCTAACATAATCCCGTGACAAGGACGATATGGAAGGAATACTCTGTTTTCACACGTTTTTGCCTGAAACCCTCAGAAATGAAAACAAATGTTGTACGTCAGCACAAATACGTCTTTATAAAAAAACAGTAACAAATCCAATATTTTGACAGATATCCAAGTATCGACTCCAGAGTATTGAAACGCCCATCCCGTCTTCATGCCATCTTTCCACAAGCTTTTCACTTTGTTTTGTGGCTTTCTAATGAAGGCAGGTTCTGACAACATTACAGTCTACACAGACGTATGTCTCCACAAACATCAGTAGAGCAACGTGAGGTAAGTTGACCCACCCCATGTATCTAGGTAACCTTGCATGTGTTTTGTCATGTGACCATAAATTCAGGACACACCCATTTTTTCCATCCTGCTGTGATGCAGAGACGCACATGGGAGCTAGCCTGTTTTTTCTAAAATGGTGGCTATGGGGCAAAGTGAGCCAAAGGCTATGGGGTAAATTAAGCCAATGGTTCAACTTACCCCTTCATAAGGCACTGAAATTCAGTCAAGTCTCTGACATTTAAATTATATTTAATTTGCATATACTCAACTGTTTTGGTGTGTCATATGTTAATCTTTGTAGAAAAAGGTATCATGCCAAGAACCTACAAGAGGAAAACAAGCTGGGGCTAAACACCCCTTGAAGAGATGGAGAGAGCAGCCAGTGATGTCAAGGGTGGAAAGTCTATCAGATCAGGTGCAAAAGAGAGAAATATTGATAGGTCAACATTGAGGCGGTACATGAAAAAGAGGGAGGCAAAGGAAACAACAACAGTCGGGTACAGTCGAACAGCAGAAGCAAAGAGGGTCTTCTCAGAGCAGGTGGAGAAGGGGCTAGCAGACCAAGTTAAGAAGCTTGCAGAGCAAAAAATGCCCTGAACTAGCATTAGAATTGGCAGAAGGAAAAAATACTCCTACCCCCAAGGTGGAGGGAGGAACAGAGGAGGACGCAACAGTTCATACTCCCCTTCATCCTTGACAGTTGGAATATTGAATGGCTGTTTTAATTAAATTGTTTAAACACAAGTTCAAACCTGTTAACACTGTTTGTTAGCATAATATGCTCAGGTTTACATGATAAAACTCAGATGGTCAGTTTACCCATATATTTCCATTCTGTTTCTGAGTCATTTTCCCTTTCTTCCAACACAACAAAAGTAAAAAGGGGTTCATTTTACCCCACTCTCCCCTACAGTAACTATGCATTCCCACAAGCAAATGTCTACCATATCTCAATGACCAAACACACATGTTTTTTTGCTTAACAAGGACATATAAGTAACCCCTGCAGTTTACAACTCCTTTTAATTAATGAGTTTTTCCTCGTTTATGGATCTATTGTTTACTCCCTGCTTGCTCTTCTCCAGGATCAAGCTGTATTTTCTTGTTGCTTTATAGTTTCTAGAACTTTACTCACACAAAAGCTTCTTTATGTTAAAAAAAATGCAGGTAGCATCATGTATGAACATATTTGACAGGCTTTTATCACCAAATCAATCATTTTGAGTCATTTTAAACACAGTTGTCAGTACAGAACATTGTAATTACGAAGAGCCCTGCACTGGGCTAAGCTGACAGGAAATGTGCACCCTTTGTCATTGTCTTCACACTTTGTTGTGGATGTCTCTAACACTAGAAAAACATCCAGAATTGGGGGATAATTACTTGATCCTTTAAAACCACTGTATCGTATAAGAGAGATGCCAGATTAGTTTGTTTATTCACTGTGTGAAGTGGCGTGTAAAGAGCAAACTGTTCTGAAAGAGACTGTTTATAAATCTATTTCAACACACACTTACAAGTCACTTAATTAACCATTTGCCAAACACAAATAGCTAATCAGCCAATCACATGGCAGTAACTCGTTGTATTACATGTCGACATGGTCATAACAAGGTCAGTTGTCTGGACCAAAATGTCTTGTTGATGTCAGAAGTCAAAGGACAATGGGCAGACTGGTTGGAGATGATAGAAAGACAACAGGAAATCATATAAGTTCACACCAAAGCCTGCAGAATAACATCTCTGAACACACAACTAATGATGATAATGAAGGCCCGTGAATGTGTCGAGATTTTTGGCCAATCGCTTCACCAAAAGTTCAACTAGTCGAAGCCCCATTTAAATGGTCATTTGGGAGTACTGACATCTGCTGGTAACTTCATGTGCAAAAGTCCTGTGATAGTCCATGTGGGCTACATGCCAGAGGATCTGTAAAAAACAATGATGCAAGTGTTATGTCACCACCCCAATACTAAATATTGCAAAGTCTAATGAAATCAATCTGTGCTAAACCTAGTATATCAATAAAGTATCTGTATAACAATCATGTTATATGAATCAAGTATATTAATAAAATACTCCCAAACTGCCAATGTACTTTGCGTTGGTGGCTCCACTTTCAAGGCAGTGCTGTCAGTCAACCTCCGGCTTCTGTGTCAGACGTAACATCGCTTCGTACAACATGTCCAACCTTGAAGCAGATGGGCTACAGCAGCAGAAGACCACACCGGCTGCCTCCTGTCAGCTAAGAACAGAAAACTGAAACTGAGGGGTATTTTCTTGGCCCACTTTGTGCCCCTTAGTGCCAACGTGGCCTGGTTTAACCACCACAGCCTACCTGAGTATTGTTGCTGACTATATCCATCCCTTTATGACCACAGTGTAGCATCTTCTGATGTAGCATCATCTTCAGAGTAAAACTGCATAGCTTCCAAATTTAATAAAGCCAGACTGATCAATCTAGAACATCTATTGGCTGATATGGACAAGTCGTGGCAGATTTGGCTGAGTGGACTGGGTGGTCATTCCTTCATTTGTTGAAGTGTTTGTTGGCAAGACTCTTAAATCCACATGAAAATCCACATCCATGAGAAGCACACTATAATGTGCTTTGTAAAGTCTGGACATGTTATACATGATGTTATATTATAAAAGATAAACTACCTTTTTCCACCTGGAGGAACAAGAGATAGTAGCTGGAAAAAGGACTGCCTGGGTAACTACTCAGACTGTTGACCTCAGGACTTAAACCAGAGCTGCCAACATACTGCCAATGAGACTAGAGCTAATTACACTTTTCTTATACAACATAAATCTTTTTCCTTGTGCTGAGATTGATGATGAGAGGATGACTTGAACTACAGCATGTTCAGACAGGACTGAGCTGCAAAGCTCAGCAACACTGAGGTTTCCAGGACATTCAAGAGGTAATGAAAAATATCCGCTGGCTCATTCATTGTCTGGCACCAGTATTATAAACACTGTTTGCTCTTAAATCTGTGTAGCTGTCTGCATGCACCCTGGAATTGAATGTATAGACAAGTCTTTCAATCTCTGGTACAGCAGCATAAAATCTTTTACATGCAAGTTAGCTTAATATGCTTTATAAATCAGTTATTTGCCTTTTAGCACAGTAAAGTCAGTCTATCATGAGCTATTTTTAGTTCATTAAAGTATAGGTCAAGCTAGCAGGATTCTATTTGAACGTGACCAAACCTTTCAGATGTAAATTGGAGATTATCTTGTTTACAAATTATACAAAAATATGTTTTGGAAATGTGTTTTTTAAGTCAACTTAATGTATTTTTTGAGTCAAATGCAGAAATATGTGTTATTCTTTATTAAGTGAAATTCAAAGTTGCCCAAACTCAAAGTTGTTTTTTTTTTTTAAACTTAAAACTTGTTAGTTTTTCTTCCTGGATGCAGTCTGTGCAGGTAGAGAAGCAGGAGTTCTTGTCTGGTCTGTGCAACAATTGTAAAACATAAATGTTTACTCAGATGGAAAATATAGTAATTTCACAATCTAGGATTCAAAATTGAGAGATCATAGCAGTGTTTTAAACCAGTGGTTGCACAGCTTTTTTTCTTGAGGACCCCCTTCATGCAATGCTAAAAAAGCCATGGACCCCCTGCCCCACCCGTGCTACAACCTTCCTTGGTTTAATGCTTTCATTAGTGAGATTTTCACTATAAATACTGTGTATGACAGAAGCTGTATTACCAAAGAGAACTACACAAGCTAAATGCCATTACTGTACATATTTTCATGTTGTCATCATTGAATTTTATATTTTACCACAGACCAATGTATGTAATTTATACTCAAGCATAAGGTATAACAAACACAAGGGTGTGTGTGGAGCTCATACACGCTTATGAACTCTGATACTTAAAGGTGTTTTAGGTGGGATGTAAAAGCCTGTAGAATTATGTGACTGCTTTACTCCATGCTGCTCTCTCATATTTGTTCGGGATTTTTCCACTTTTTCACTCCCATATTGTACAGTTTTTTCACTATGTCACCACATTTGTTCAGCTAAAAGCCGTCTATGTAGCAAAACAATACGCAGTTCAATGCGATGTGGTTTGGATTGCAACACAGTGTGGCAATGCTGACCTTTTTACAGACTCAGTCCATATAACTGGTGCAAAAACAACAGGGTGTGAAACGCACCAAATAGCTCTCACTTTGAGTTACATTAGATGACCCTCTTATGAGGAGCTAAAAGCTTAGCTTTAAAACCTTTTGATGCTCCTAAGATCGCTCTGACAGCTGTCCACGGTGGAAAGATGTCAACCATTCATAAGTTTTACCATTTAAAAAAAAAATCCCTTTCAGAGATACAGAACCGTTGTTGTGCTTTGGTATCTGTGTTTGATTGACAGCAGCTTGCAGGCAGAGCGGCAAAACAATAGCAAGCAAAGTCAGCATAGTAAGCTCCCTGTAGCAACATGTCACAGTTTGTACAAAAAAAAAATAACAAGGTAGACCTCGTAAAACTACATCTATAATTTTTGTCTCATAGTCTGCTTTTAAAAGTATTTTGTGTTTGTTAAAGAAAGAAAATTTGCATAATGTATCTAGTTTTAAGTCCTGTTTTGTGTGGCCTTTTGCTTTTTCTCTGTTTTACTGCTCTTCCTCTGTTTGCACTTCTCTTCAGCAGGTATCGTTGAGTTGCCTTCAGCCGCCGACAGGGTTTCACCGGTTCATTAGGACAATACGATGTGTCTGAAGTTTTCCATAAAACTGTATGGTGTGAACTCTCCCAGAGGCAACAGGATGCTGCTTTCAGTGGCAGATTAAATAAGAAGAGGCCTTCTGAATACTCTTTCCCCCCTAAAACAACTGTTTGATCCTGAGGAGAAGAAAGCAAGAGGAGGGAAAAGGGTCTGTAAAAGCTAAATGTTGTTTAACAGCTCTTCTGTTAGCATTAAGGGTTTCTTTATTATAATAAAAATAGGTTAAATAATTTATTCTTCTTATTTTGTGACAAAATGGTCAGGATCCCGAACATGTGTTTGCTGTTGAAAAGACCACAGTTAACTGTATCTACAAGATTTAAGAAGAAGAGGAAGAAAGTTTCCAATATGAACCCAACAGTACTCAAAGCAGTTTTCCAGTCACATCTGTCAACAAAGCAACTTCATATCCTGATACTAAATACTACTTTCTCAGATTTTTCAGTTAAAAAAAACTAACTCCATTTTATTTAAAAAAATGATAAACAAATCTGAAATTTTATATCAGCAACATCAAAAAAGTGGGAAAAGAAACACACTGGGACAGAAAAGTTTATGTAATATACACTAACAGTGTTCTGGAAGATTCCAAATTATTAGTGACAAATGAGGGTGCCATGACTGGGTATAAAAGAAGCATCCATCAAAAGTTTAGTCTTTTCAAGCAGGGGTGGGTCACTGGTCACCACTTTGTACTAAATTCTGCCCAATACTTATTATTGAATCATAGAAGAATTTCTTCATAAGAAATTACAAAGAAATTTGCATTATATAATATTGTGATAAAATTCAGTGAATCTAAGGAAATCTGATTATGCTCAGGCTGAGGTTGGAAACTACTATTGGATGTGTGACCTTTAAATTCTCAGAAATAACTGCATGAGAATCCAACATGCCATTGATCAAATGATGACCTCAGTAAAAGTTCAGAGATTTTGCTCTGGACACTCTGAGACTGGTGACTGATTTGGTAAAAACCTGCAGGGCTGGTCGGTGTTGTGACCATCAATATGACAGCTTTTCTCAGGAGATGTGCAGTTATTTCAGCAGGACATTGCCAAACCTCATTCTACAACAACATGGCTTCATACACACAGGCTGTGTGCACGGACAGTTAAGCACAAAGGACACTGAAAAGGATTTCCTTTGTAGTTGGATCTGTTTAATAAAGGTTTAAAATCGATAAGAAATTAGAGATTTAGATTTTTTCTGCATTTAAGAAAACATCTTAACTTCTTTTGAATTGGCGTTTTAAGTTTCTCTTATTTGCTTTGATGTCTAAAATAAGTGACTCTTCTTCAAAATGTGTCTTGTTAAATTATTGCCTGCATAGAATATTGTTGTGCATCAAGAGAAAGAGTGAAACTATAAAGGCATTTGTCTGTCAGCCAAGATTATATGATACTGCCAACCATAGTAGTAGTAACCATGCGTTGCTATCACTTCTCAAGAGTTACTACCACGATGATTAGATAGCCATCAGAAGGGGATTTATCGAACAGGATAATAGAGAAATAATGGTAGGAAATAGTGATCTTCTTTCTGATCCAATACCAAGTAAAATTCAAGGCAGTATCAGTGATACCAATCTGATACAGATACTTTGTATAAAAACTTCATTTATTTGGAAAATCAATGTTAATCAGACATCTTATAGATGCAACAACTATTCTTGTTTTCTTGGTGGTTGCCACGCAACGATTTGGTGCATTACCAACACTGCCTGGTAAAGAGGGTGGACCAGAATATTGGATGAAATGACTGAGTGGTTATTTGTGTGCTACATCAAATGGGTCATCCTGCGGCCGTCCTGTAAACATCCATCCATCTATTTTCTGCTGCATATCCAGGGTCGGGTCACGGGGGCAGCTGCCTAAGCAACAACAACCGCACTGCTCCTCCTCAATCCGAGGTTCGACTATCCGACGGCCCCTCCTCTCCAGGACCTCTGAATAGACCTTACCAGGGAGGCTGAGGAGTGTGATCCCCCTGCAGGAGTGTGATCCCCTCTTATTGAAGAGGTCTGCCAGTCCAGGGGATCCCTGATGTCTATGTGATACTGCAGAGGCGTGTCAGCCAACACAGCCTTACAGCATCCAGAACCTTAAGAAACTCCGGGCCGATCTCATCCACCCTTGGGGCCCTGCCATTCAGGAGCTTTTTAACTACCTCAGCAACTACAGCCCCAGCGATAGGAGAGCCCCCCGGACTCTGCTTCCGCATCGGAAGACATGCGGAAGACAGCTTCTCTTGCTTGGATAATGCCCAATTCATATTTTTAATGTAGCATACGTAATATCTTTGTAGTTTATGTTTAAATGCGTTAAAACATTAAAGCACAACCGTATTTCAGTTAATAAAAAAACTACATACTAAACTTTCGATATTTTGACACAAAAATCGATTCTAGGACATAACTGATATTGAGGGTATCGATATTTCAGTATTGATCAGCACATCGCTAGTTGAAAAACAACTGTTACAATTAAAAGTGAGTTACAAATAAAAGACTAGACAATGGAATCACTTTTTATGTACTGCATCTTCCAATGGTATAAATATCTTTCTAAGGTTTGACACAGAGAAATTGTTTAGTTTAGTTTAGCATATCGTGTTTTTTGGGCAGACATAGTTTATTTATTGGTCTAACTGATCCATAAAACTAGATCTACGGTCCAACTAACATTGGGCTGACCCATTCAAGTTTTTAAACACTTTTCCCTTTTGTGGTCCATGTGCCTGAGCAATTCATTCATACTGTCAGCACAGAACTTTCTTTCCTGACCACCGACCCATGAAACATGATCTGTGGCCCATTGGTTCTGTTATTAAGTGACACCAGGATGAACCAATCCGATTCTTTAAGCTAATTTTTGGCTCCGTGCCAGTGAATGCAGTGACCTGTCAAAACCGATCAGAGAAAATGAAAAGGAGGAACAGAGACTATAGAGATGGGATTTATGGCTCTTTGAAGAGAGCCGGATCTTGAGGAGTCGTTTCTTTCAAAGGGCCATTCAAAAGACTGGCTCATCCTTACAATATCTTACAAAATCTTACAATATATAAGAATGACAAAAAAAATCAAAATATGTATCTATATAAAATCTACTATAAAAGATTAAAAAGATCTTAGGAAAAATTTAGATAAAAAGGATAAAACTGAGCAGCAAATTCTAGTAAATGTTTTAGATAGAACTCACTATTTGTTTCTGAATAATACTCTATGCATATAGATGCTTCACATGAATGGTGAAGCATCAGACTTCTATGATGTCACAAATGTGATGAAGGCAGTGTGGAAAATTTGTATATAAAAAGGATGGCTCACAAATGAACGGTTCCCATCATTCTTTTAAAAGAGCAATTCTAAAGAATCAGTTCGTTTATGAACGTCACATCTCTAAGAGACTAATTCGGCCTCCATCTTGCATCCTATCTGTACTATGACCTCTCTCCAGACAGTAAAAAACAGTCTTATGTTGACTCTTGTCTTATTTCTTGCTGTCTCCGGTTCTCTGTTTTTTTCTCTATTCCTCCGATAAAATCTTTGATGAATCAGACATGTTCGCGTTTATAACAGATGGTTTGTTTAGATATGCCTGCTAGCGTGTGGTGCATGTGCAAAACAAAACTCAGCTGCAACATGACGCAGCGTCCTGGATGAAAAAGTTGTGTAGTGTGCTTTTTTTTTTTAGCTCTCAGGACACTGCAGGGCAGTGATGGCTTTAGAAATGCACATAACAGATGACATTGTGCCATCAAACAAGTCTGAAATGGATAGTTTTAATGTTGAAGAATTACGGAGTTTGTCTTGAAGAGATCTCAAAGATTTGTGGTGTGCATTATCATATATGGGTCGGTCTTTGGCCAAAATGCCTGAGGTGATTTGTTGTCCCAGTCGCCTCTGCATTCTGCAGTGTAGAGGATTGCTTAAGCACCAAAGTTCAATATTTCAGACCCCCATATTTATGATGCCAGAATACAGTTGACCATACCATGACTGTTGGCTTTCAAGTGTCTTTTGGAGTCTAAAAATTACTGGTGTTTAAGTCAACAGACTAACTCATGCTCAGCCATTCTGCAAAATTATCATTAAATCAATTAGTAATTTCCAACCCAGATCATTTTCCCTCCTATATATTTAAACATAGTTGCAAATAAATAAATAAATAAAAACATGGTGAACTTTTCCAGAACTTTCTATCAATCCAGAGATGGCTCCCGGTAGGTCTGCATGGCAGAGTTTATAGGACAAAACTACCTTCAACCCTAAAACATGACAAAATCACTGAAGTGTGCCATGGACCATTCACACTGGATGGACGGATGCTTCAAAATTCAAGCTCTTTGGTTAAACGGAGAATGAAGGTTTCTCATCAGTCATGGTCACCTGTGAAAGGATTAGCCTTCAGTAATCCAGTTTGATGCAATCCACCACTTCCTTGCCTTTTCCTTTAGGGCCTGAGGCAGGAGGATATTCCCCTGACTGACAATTACAGATAATTACAGCGTCAGAGTGAAAGCTTTATTTAACAAGCTGTGTCCTAAATTACCTATAATTGATGTGGTCATTTTAAAAAAAATCATTGACATTGTTTGACGACTGTTTTGCGTTTCCAGATGTTTGTGGGGGTGAAAGACATGACCTGCTTCTTCTGATTTACGACTTCAGAGAAAATGGCTTCAGGCCACTGGGGTGCACAAAGCCGAAGAGGAACATGTCATTTTAGCAAATATATTACAAAAGCCTGAATTTGATATTTGTTAAATGTGCACCAAAGAACATGTTTATGATTGAATCAATAAGAATATAAAAACAGAGAAGTTGATCACAACGAAAAATAACTGTGCAGGAGTGTATTAACCCCTGTTTCCACATACGCATGTGTTTATATTTAAGTCAACTAAAAGTCCATGATAATAGTTTCAAGTCTGAAGTGTGTTTATTCCCCGTCCAGAATGAGCCTCGAATACATTGGGTGGAAGTTTGATAAACAAGGGAGCCTTCAGATTAGAAAAAACTATGGTAAATTGATTTTGAACATAATCAAGTAAAACTTGATTATGCAGAATTTAGCTAACACTGATATTTAGGTAGTTAGGTAACATATTATATCCATGCACCAAGGTTTATAGATCGTTCAACTATGTATTTCAACAAAATTTACTACCAGACCATCTCCCTTAAATCTTAATTTTAGGTATAATTCTGTCACTGTAATTATTTGTGTAAAATCCATAAAACTTAAAAAGCCTCTGCAGAGCGTATCCATACATTGCACACCAGGGGGGCGTAATTCGAATGTTACAGCATAAACAGACATAGGTAAAAATAATTTTGTTATAGGACAAAAATTACTGCAACCATTTTCATTTGACTCTTTCAAGGCCTATATTTTACCCAGATAGACACAACAATCAGCACCACGGGAATTTTATTTCAGCTCTTTAATTTGTTTAATCTTTACTATTAGCAAACTAGTCGGTGTACTGAATTTATTAAAATATATATATATATATATATATATAAAAAAAAGAATAAAAAAAACAAAAAACAACATTGTTTATACATGTGTAAAAACTGTCAGAAGAGATACTCCTGACACGTTCAGAAAACAAAGCTGTAGGGCTGTTAGTAACTCAGCTGTAGCATCAGTTTTAAGGTCTGTACATACTCCGCAAAAACTGAGAAATTTGTTCCTTCTTCCAGGGTTACAAGAAAAGAATGATGTAATTTTTTTCCCCCAGCTCTGGTTAGGGTGTTTTTGCAGTTTGTCTTCAAAACATCGTCTGACAGAACTATTGTGTGATTGGTCAGAAATGGACGTGAACATGGTTAATGTGGAAACGCAGGAAGCAGGAAGTTGAAATGGGTTGAATGGATAGGTTTGAGGGACAGCTGGAAGTTCGCGAATCTATGATACATGTAAGATCTGCTGTGGATGAGGTTTCTTTTGTAATAAGAAATAACCCAGCCAAGACAAACTGTTACTATTGTTTTGGCCACCTTAAGAAATAAAATAAATAATCTGTTTTTTGGAGTATGTACAGGTCTTTAGCTCTGGGAAGGAGTGACTACCAGAGGCAGAAATAACAACTTGTTTTGTTTTACTCTGCTGCTGCTACAAAGACACAAGTTTGTATTCACAATTGTACTTTCATTATAAATTGTGGCTGCAGTGCTCTGTTGATGTGGCAGTTTTTTAATTGTTTTTCTTCAAGGAATGTTATTTCAATATCTGTTCATGGCAAATTATGTTTGCTACTTTTACTATTTGGACCCGCACAGTAACTCAGTCTCTAATGATGATGATCCATGTCCTTTATAGCTCTAGTTGATGCATCCTCCTGTCTATCACATCATCTGAGTCCTTGGCATGGAGTCCTGCTGGTGTCCGCTGTACCAGTGTCCAAAATTGTTCATGTATCCCCCTGAGTGCACTTGTGCACCTTTGGCAGCCATACTGATGTCCCAAAGGGAGCAAGGAGAGGAGGAAGATGGTGGAGGAGGAGCAAGAGGATCTGCTTCAGGTCCACAGGGTCCATTCTTCATGATCTTCTTGTATTTGGATCGTTTATTTTGGAACCATATTTTCACCTGAAAAAAAAAAGGATAAAATTAAAACTCCTTAAACCCAGAAAACTCTATATGTTGTAAGCCCACTTTTTTCTCTATTAAAAAAATATATATATATTTGAATTTCTTTGATCTATATTAACTGAATTTATCTTCCAAGGTGCATCTGTATTTTTTCTATTAAACCTGAAAAAACATGGTATCAAAACAAGTATTCCATTATACCATTAACTATACCATTTTAGTTGCCTCTTTCCCTATTATTAGCTAATGTTTCTTTTTACAAAAAGCTAACCAACAGTCCAAAGAGTTATGGTTGCTAATGAAAGTAGTTCTTAAATCTTAGAAATCAATTCAAGTCTTTGGTTTTTAAGCCTCTGGCAGCGAAGTAAGCTAATGTTGCTGATTCCCGAAAAGAAAAAGCAACATCTTACTAAAATATTCAAGAGCTGATAACCAAACAAGTGCGACAAACATGGAGCCAGTTAGCCTGTTGCTATTCATGATTAGAAGGTTAGCTAGCAGCAGTGGCAAACAAATATGGAGCCAGTTAGCCTGTTGCTATTCATGATTAGAAGGTTAGCTAGCAGCAGTGACAAACAAACATGGAGCCAGTTAGCCTGTTGCTACTTACGATTAGAACGATAGCTAATGTTAATATTTCAAGAGCCATCAAATACAAAGTGTGAATCAGTGAAAGATTAATGCTGTCATCAGTCAGCAGCTGTGTTTATTAGCTATTATTAGCATGATAGCTACTGTGATAGAGTGACAGATTATTATCTGCTGACTTGAGGCTTGGATGCTCTAGTTCTCAGCTGTATGCTGATAACTGTGTGTTTCCAGTGAACATTAAAGACTTTTGAACAAGTTTTATAAGATACTGAGACAACTATAAAAATAATTTAAAAATCACAATAACACAATAATCAGCTTTATAGGTACAATAGGTGAAAAGTCAAACTAAACAAATGGAAGTAGTATTGTACATGTCCACACTTTGGTATTAGTGGTATTGGAAGCCACTAATCCTATAACAACATAACTGTCTGAAAATCAGTAGTTTTCTGATAGGCCCAGTTTTATGCTTTAAATTAAGGTTTTGACTAAATGTCAGAACGCAGCCGCAGATCTGTTTGGTCTTTATTTTTTCCCAAGGCCCATTTTGTGACCTGTGGAGCAATTCTGTCACACACATTGAAAGAATTTAATTTGTCCTGCAATAAACTTTAATGTCCCATGAATAACAATTCTACAAGAACAATAAGTTTACTTTATAGCGTAACATCACACTTACTATATATCATAAGTTGTGTTGCTATGCAGCTGAAATGTTACAGTACAACAGGTGCTCTAAGGTATTTTACAACATCTGTTAAGAGTCCCCTGCATGACATGTCCTATAATTAATAATTATTAACAATGTTACTAATACATGGCTAAAACATGATAATTTACTAGGTGATGAAAGTCTATGCAAGTTAGTACAAATGTCACACTGTTTCTGTTGTATTTATGATTATATGTTCTCAGAGGAACTTATGTTTGTTTGTGCAAAATGGGGTGGGGGAGGGGGAGGGACATGCATGTTTTTGTGTGAGTGTGTGTGTGTGTGTGTGTGTTTGTACAAGTACATATGACAGAGAGAGATTATGATCAAGTTTGTTTTTATGTAAAGAACTTTGTGCCACTTTCTGTATGAAAGTGCTTTATAAATAAACTTCATTTGATTATTAAAATCTGTGTAGTCTTTTTTGATTGTGTCATAGTAGTAGCAACCATGTATAACACCACAACTTTAATATACCTGCTACAGTACAGTCAGCGCAGCTGAGGCCGGTAAAATTGCTTTTGCAATCGAGCGTAGGGTTATGATGTTGTGTTGCAGTTTCTCTTCCACGGTAACCACAAAAATTCAGCAAGAAGCTCCAGAAATCAGGACGTACGCAATCCCAAACTGACCAATCACAAGGGAGTACCTCAGCGTAACTGTACAGCAGGCAGAGATGCACATCACACCTGGAAGAGGTGCCTGGAGCCTCTGCGGAGCTTACGGTGGTGACCAACCTTACGCAGACGCCGCATGAGTATAAATCCAGCTTTGCTCCTGTTTTATGTGAGAATACAGAAAAAGGATTGCTGACAATGCCATTTATTCTTATTACTATTTTAATTTATTTATATATTTTTACCACATTTTTTATATTATGCTTTAATTGTGCATCTGTAGTTCAAGAAATAAAGCAGTTGTCTGCCAGCTGAAAAGTTGCTGATCTAATCCCTGACTCCGTCAGTCCACAGGTGGAGGAATCCCACACTTACAGTTAACTTTAATGTCATTCCACCATTGACATGGTAGTACGAAATGGTTATACTCAGGTAGCTTAGAAACTACAGTAACAGTGGTAAAACAGGCAACCACGCATCACTTCTGATGAATTAATCAGTGTGTACGTGTGTGAAATGATAGAGAAAAAGCACAGAAAAACAGGTAGTATAGATCAGAGATCCTTGGTGCGTGTCCTTGATGGCCAGTGTCCTGCAACACGCCTGATTTAAATCAATGGGTAATTAACATACCGGTTAATCAATTGCATTGCAGCAGGGAAACTTATAGAACATGCAGAACAATGGCCATTGAGGACCAGGATAGAGGAAGATGAACAACTGCTGTGTGAATGTAGTTTGTAGGAATGTAAACTGATTACAATATATTATATTGATTCAGTGGACAACAATTCAATGTTTGCCAATACCTCAAATTCTCCCATAACACAATTTCGGCTCAATTCAATCAATATACAATATATCAGACTGTATCATATGCTGATTGACCACAATCATTTCTATTGATCAAGTCGCAGAGAGCAACTAGAACATCAAAATATGATTTTATTCCTGAGCTCAAGCAGACATTTAAATTAAAAGCTATTTGTACTTTTGACAAAAACAGACTGAACCACATTCTGGATATTTAGATTTGAATGGATACATTTCAGTTTGATTAAAGCAGTAAATAGTAAAAAAAAAAAAGTCTCAAACCAAATATTTTTGCAACAAAATTATAATAGTCAGTTTACTCCAGTCTGGCTGAATCATAGTTAAACAATTAACATCAAAATAAAACATTCTGGTTGTTAGAACAACAACAATTTAACATTTTCTTTCTTACAAATTATTACTGTACTCATCCTTGATACATATTTTAAGCTATCTGTCTGCTATATGTGCTATTGGATAACATATTGACTAAATATACTGTATGTATTTTTAAAACCTTAGCAGTTTGTAGTGAAAAAGTACTTTTGGGAGGTCAAAAGGACTTACAAATGCATAATAAATGCCGCCCATATCCCAGAAGTACATGTTAAGGGACGATTTACCAGCACTTCAATATAATTCAGATTAAATGGGCAGACAGGCCCTGTACAGTGGCACACAACACTAGCTGCATTTCCATTACAGCTTTTCACAAAATGAAAGCGATATTTCTAAAATTTCAACAAAGTGCAATTGCAATTTGCAGCTGTTTCCATTGAATGGTGTTTAGCGTATTAGCAGTTATTCTCATAAAATCTCGTCCCGCAAGACTCCATTTTAAGGAGGAAGGAGATTTCTAATTCTTTGAAAAACTCTGCATTTCACTGTTGTTTGCTATCAAGGATGGCAGTTTTTTTTTCCCATTAATTATTTGTAAAAAGATTTTCGTGCCCTCCTGTGTCTGCATGCCATCTTTACTTGAAACTAACTGGTCACGTGACCCTCTATGTCACGTTCAGGGACATGTAAATGTGAAAGAAGTGTTTCCATTACAGCTTTGTAATACACTTATTTCGATGAGTAAATTAAGCCTGTATTCTTCTTATAGTTTATAATTGTGGCCACCAAGGGTCAGAATGCATAAAGATAAGAGGCTTGAGTTCAAGTTTTTGATTGTAGTTGGACAAGAAGGTGATCATCTTAAGGCTTTTTATTCCTTTCTTTTCATTTTTTTTATTAGGATTCCCATTAGCTGCAGAAAGAAGCGTCATCTGGGGTTTGTGATATATAACAATCATTCATACAATGAAAACAGATAATCATCCAAAAATAAAAATTAATGTAAAACTCATCATAATGATATAAGATCAATGAACATAGGTACAACCTTAATATACAGACATACATGAACACTATCAGTATATAATAATAATAATAATAATAATAATAATAATAATAGTCATCATCATCATCATCATCATCATCATCATCGTCATTATCATCATTATCTGCCTAATCATGAGACAACAGCACCCTGAAAATATTTTAGACATGGTCTAGGATCAGTATACAAACTTACAAAAAAGTGATGTTTACAATAATAATATGATAATAATTGGTTGATTGAATCTCAGATTCATGAACCTTAAAACCTCAAATTTAATAAAAAATTGCACATATTCCTATAAAAATATATATTTTAAAAGGCCCCCGAAAGATAATTAACAGGGAAGATATATTATTATAGAAATATTAAGCTGAATATCTCTAGTCAGTCATTTAACTGGCCTCTCTATAAATTAAGCATCAAATGACATAAACGTGCCTCTGGTGCTGCCTCTCAGTGGGAACTAATGAATCAGGAATAATAAGACTCAGTAAAGCATACTTTTGTCTGAAACTGGTTTTAACTGTGCTGTAAAAGAAAAATGGAGTTGGGCTGTATGATGAAAAAAAACTCTGGCAAGTGGTGCAAAAGCAAAAGTGCAAAAATAGTCTTGGCATTGAAATTGTTTTCTTCTCCGCGTTAAGAGTTTATAGATATTTTTGAAGATGGTTGAAGTGTTTTATGGAAGTTATTTAATTCTATAAAAAGCCTAATTTAAAACCCGATTTAATTGACTTAGAAAATGTGGAAAAAATTAACTTTTTATTCAATAATCAAAAAAGATAGCAGCTTTCACACCCAGCTGAAGTCATGGAGAATGAAATCAGACACTTAATTAGGTCTCTATTCTTTAAGTGTATTGGCTGACGTGAATGTTTGAAGTAAATATGGATTGCAGTGAATTCCTAAAAACTCATAAACATGGATTACAATTGTAATTAAGCCCTTTCATCTGTTATTCTGAAATAAACTTATAGTTGCTCCTTAAACTCAATCCACTAAAGTATTACATTTCTGTATTTAGAGAAATCATTTCTCACAGTTCTTTGGCTCCTCTTTCGGATAATTATTATACTATTGACATAAAATTGACACCAGATTTAGATCCCTACATTTCATTAATTACCTGGACTGGGATGAAGACCTGAACTGAGCATGTTGAGTGTGTTTATGAGGCCAAGAGTCAATCAACAGCACGTTAAGTTAAAGCTGCCTCAGTGAGAGGATTTTTAATGTAATTATTGGTTTCATTTTCCATCGGCAGCGTGGAGCTGACAGCTTCCATGAGAGCGAAGCTATTGACACTGACATTAATGGAGGACTGTGGCCAAGAGGCATTTCAGGTGCTGCTGAGAATTAATATGTTTAATCAAACTTGCTATGTTTTAAACCTGGTAAAAAAAAACCTTCTGTTTGTGAGGTGTACAGGCAGTGTGTCTGTGTGTGTGTGTGTGTGAAAAGGACAAAGATGGGGAGATTTTCGAAGAAAAACATCTGAACTGTGCTACGTGCCATTTCGCAGCTGCGTCTGGGAACATTTGCGATTTCAATGAAAAGTGGTCAGTGGTTGGCTGGCAGCCTAATGGCATTAAGGCGGGATGGAGACATGGTGTATGATCACTATCTACAAATCTGTGTGTGTGTGTGTGTGTGTGTGTGCATGCAAGTGCCCACTTGGACTGCTTATGTTTGAGCAGATGCATAAGCGTGTGTGTCTATGGAGTAAAGTGCACAGATGTGTGTGAGGAATGTGCACAGTCTAATACATAATGCACATACAGTATGCACATTAGCAGACTGGGCTAATTGCATCAGACTGTATGTTTCACTACAAGCTGTTCTGTGTCTTCAGATATTAACCACCAGAAGACGGGAAAAAAGCCTAAAACATGTCTTTTTATTCAAACTATTATAATTTTAACTGTGAAATTATATTTTCCCTATACATGGTTATGACAGTGATGTGTAATGCAACCCTAACACTGTTACCCTGGTGTCAGTATTAAATGAATGCCTGTACTTTACCCAAGGCAACAAATCGTTACATTCATTGTCATTATTTAATATTTCTACATATTAGCTGCTCATGCTGAGAAAGAAACCACAAGCAGTCGAAATAAAAAATAACTCTAAGTTAACTTTGTAGTAAACATATAGTAAATGGCCAGAAAAACAGATCAATCTTGCATTTAAATGACGAAATTATGGAAAAAAGCTAAAAAAATGTAGATTCTAAATATCAGTTACAGCATAACAAACCCAGGAGGAACAGGTCTTGTTTGGCATCATGTGATTCAAACCTTCCGGCAGGGCCTCCTTTTCATGTCAAGCATGTCAAATATTAATTAACATTTACAGCTAACAGGCTTAAGCTGCTCTGATGAGTGTTAGCACTGCAGCAGAAACGTGTGTTCCAGCTGTCTTCAGAATTTGTTTTCTGAAGGAATTTTTGCCAGAAATGATGAACTGTCATTGTTTTTGTAAACAGAAAACTCGTGAGTTGCAGAGGACCCAGAGATTCTAGATTTAAAAATAGCTGCACCCAGAACCAGTTTATTGTTGTCTTTATTACGTTTCTTTCTAATATGTTTTGTGTCCACTAAGTTTCTAGTGTAAACAGCATTGTTATTGATAATTACACTGTTACGGTGTTCTTTTTTTTTTGTTTTTGTTTTTTTTTTGTGAAATGTTGCATCAATACATGTAGTTTATTAATCATTATGACCAAAATTGGAAGCTGTTCTCATGCTGACATGGTAACTGGTTTGTGATTTTCTAGTATTATATGGCATAACTGCTGATGCTCATAAATTGGCTATTTTGGAGGCATCTTTTTGTCTGAGCTGGTGCATTGGGAATACCAACTACCTAGTAATGACATCACCAGCTCTTGAATGCTTGGAATAACAGAACAACTGGAACGCACCATTAGGCAAGACTTCTCCAAAACAATAAATACAACCTTGATTCTTTTGAAAAAATACAGGACACAACTTAAAGGTCCCATATGTGCAAACTTTACTTTCTAAAGGCTTTCTAACACTTATGTGTCCTCATAGCCTGTGTATGAGGACCAGAAATTAGAAAAATTCTGTCTCCTCTCTCATTTGCTTGCCCCTAACTTAGATGAGCCTGCCCTCTAAAATCACAAAATGGGCACCAGCAATCATCTCCCAGAGAGCAACATGGAGTGGTTGGGACAAGCGCTCATGATCATTTAAAGGTTCAGACACAGAAACAGGGTCACAAAGGGAAAGACCTCAGACTCATCCGTTCAAGCACACATTCGCTAAAAAGTAGAGCAAGCAAGAGAGAAAGGAGGCAGAATTTTCTCACTTTTGGGCCTCATACACCGGCTATGAGGACACATATGACTGTTAGAAAACATATAGAAAGGGGATTTTGCATAATATGGGACCTTTAAAATATGGCAAAACTGCACAGTCCAGTCTCACTGTGCAGTTTTACAATAATGCACTGTATGTACATTATTAACATCTGCCACAGCTAACAAATAAATTTACAAGGTGTTCATTATGGAGAATCCATGACGAACACAGAAGTCCAACAACAAAACACCACTCGGATTAAGATTAGGGGGGCCATTCCTCCCAATCACGTCCCTCCAGGTCTCACTGTCATTGCCCATGTGAGCATTGAAGTCCCTCAGCAGAATGAAGGAGTACCCAGAAGGAGTGCTCTCCAACACCCCCTCCAAGCACTCCAAAAAGGGTGGGTAATCTGAACTGCTATTTGGTGCATAAGCACAAATAATAGTCAGGACCCGTCCCCCTACCTGAAGGCGGAAGGAGGCTACCCTTTCATCCACTGGGGTAAACCCCAACGTCGGAAGGCAATGAGCATGCCCACACTTGCTCGATGCCTCTCACCAGGAGCAACTCCAGAATGGAAGAGGGTCCAGCCCTTCTCAAGGACAGTGGTTCCAGTGCCCAAGCCGTGCGTCGAGGTGAGGCCAACTAGCCGGAATCGCTCAACCTCGTGCACCAGCTCAGGCTCCTTCCCCGCCAGAGAG
>JBAFTB010000023.1:10184095-10195684 GCA_037177355.1 Melanotaenia trifasciata
ATGCTAGCATGCTATTGAAGGCACTATGATGAGTGCCATCTTAATTTATATCTGTAACTTCAGCTAACGTTATGTGTGTAACTGTTAGCCTATATTTGTGTTGCTCGCGTATCAAATAGCGACATCATTTAACTAACATTAAATGTCATAACAATGACAAACACTTCCGTGTTCCAGAGATCTTCATTCTTTACGAAACACTTCTTTAATTCTTGGGTTCGCTATTTTTCATGTACAGTAGTCCTAAATCTGACATTGCGAATGCACAGCTGTGTCGTTTCTATTGTCATTGTAATGCACATTCTTGTATCCTTTTTTTTTTTTACAGCATG
Source organism: Melanotaenia trifasciata (assembly GCA_037177355.1). NCBI lineage: Eukaryota > Metazoa > Chordata > Actinopteri > Atheriniformes > Melanotaeniidae > Melanotaenia > Melanotaenia trifasciata. Next base: position 10,184,428 of record JBAFTB010000023.1, read on the forward strand.
AAAAGCCACAGCGGTGACCACACACAATGTCTGGTAAGCCAATGCAAAGTTAGTTGCAGTTCTGCTACACAAAATGTTTTCAGGTTTCTTTAAATGCACATTCCATTTCAGCGTAATGCTCACGAAACTGAGAATGCGCAACAGCTTCCTCAAATTCAGGTATGATGCCCAAACATTAAATTTCTGTAGTCTCCCTGCACTTTCTCCTTGTTGACTTTTTTAATTCTATTTTCCATCTTGCAGGAATCAATTAAGTGGCAGCTATTGAGAAGGACCAGAGATAGGCTAGCTGCCGCTATCAACAGGGACCCCATTGATTTAGCGTATCTAAACTTCATCACCTGTCAGGAACTGCCGTTTTTACGGGCAGGAACAGCATGTGGATATTCCTCCATGTGTTATAGTGCAGCTAAGTGAGGTCATCAAGGCTCAGCTTACCAACAGACCTGTCACCCCATTAGTCCACAGTGTGCCTGTAGTTGAGTGGAGTGGAAGCGTGGGGCAGCCGAAATTGGGATCAGCAGGGTTGTGATTGAAATTTTTTAAGCAGCAACCTACCATTGACTGTCATGGCTCTCGGGCTGGGGTTGACATTTCCCAGCCGTATTCTTCCTCTAATTGATTGCTGATGAGCTCCACCTGTACTGCGTCTTACTTAAACCTGTGGTTATCTGCTTCTTATTGCCAGATCCTCTGTGTTTTCTCCAGCATGTTTCTAGCCAGCTCTCCAGCCTGCAGACCTGTTTCTTCCAGAAGCTTTTGGCCCTACCTGGTACCCTGGTAAAACAATCTAATTCCTGTGTGGATTTTTGGCACCCTGACCTCTGGACTGTCTTTTAGGATTGGATTTGGATTATGGAACTTGTTACTCCCCTTTTGGATGAATTGGAGGATTTATCTGGACCTTTCTGAAGGCTCAACCCAAAGTGGAAAACTCAGCACTATTTAACCATCTGATCACACTAACACTGTTTCTGGTTCAGCAGTCCCAACAGCCCCCTGTGGAGTTTCCCATTGCAGCCCTCTCTCTTCCTGAGAGCTCCCTGTTGGCTCCCATCTCCTCTGCTGGTACGTGGTCACCCTACCTTGCACATTCCTTCCAGATCACGCTGGTTCCCACCCTGGTTCTCCTACCTTCACAGGCAAGCGGACTGGGTAACCAGATTCTGCACCCCTGGAAATATTCTCTTCTCTGTAATAAATCTTATTCATCCAATCCTCAGCTCTCTGACTTTTATTGTGGGTCCAGTTTGCTGATTCCTGACAATTGACCATGCTGGCTAATGCTCACAGCGTTGCAGCACCAACTATGTGGAGGAAAGACCCAAAAGAACTTCCACCTCCAGATGTATTTTCATCCTGTGAAGCTCTTTGGTTAACCCAGTTGGTTTTACATGATCTGTACAGATGTCATTTGACTTGCATTACTCATGCACATATACCTAGCATCATTATAGAACTTTGATTTTATCTAATTTTGAACTGTTCAAGAGAAATGAATATCCTGGAGAAAGGACGCATCCAGCACAGGATGTAATGCAGCTCAACGATGGTCAGGGAACGTTCCACCCGTCTCCCGTCTCACCTCAGTGACCAACCACCAAAACACCTGGATATCCACTGGAATATTCGATGATATAACTCTGCAACACGTATGTCAAATTATGGAACTCTAACAGGATCTCTTTCAACAAGCAGCATCTGATTAGAAATTATATCAACGATCAGATTAGCTGATCGTCTGATCATGTTCACAGCAGAGCGTAAGTTTGAAGTATTATTTGATAGCATCACATCAGTGATGAGTTTTCACCTGTCTGTCACAGGTGTCTTTCATAAGTTTATAAACTAATTAACCAACATGTCTTCCTGTTTTCCTAAAAAGATTAACTAAGTAATTATTTCCACCAAATAAAGACAGCATAAACCGAGATCCCTGTGACACCTGATTCACTAGATTCTGTGCGTACGTATGCTAAGCCCCACTGGAATCTGTATATATATGAGCTGTATATTGTTATATAATCTAGATTTTCAACAGTTCTGTGGGGTTGAGATGGAGGATGGAATTGGATAAACCAATCACAGAGTGGCCATATGGGATGCAATCTTTTAAACTTGATCTTTAAGGTGAGATCTAAAAAGCCCAGAATGCATGATGCTGGATACAGGCCAGTGAAAGGGGTCAATTGGCCTTGGGACATCGTGTCACGTGGAGCAGAATCAAGTCATCCTTGCAGTGTGTTGATGGGACAGACATCTAAAGAATGATCCAGCTGACATGCATTGCCATGTTTAGTATGTGCTGTACGCTGACAGTTGTGTGGCTAGCCTGCCAAACTGTCAACATTACTATTAGAAATGGTTTAAATAAAATGCAATTTTTATGGGAATCCATCTGCCAAGGTGCATTTTATTTGAACCTACCCTTTTTAGGTTTACTGGGGGTTTTAACTCCCCAGTTGGGTTGTCACCCTCTTCTTTTTTTTATAGAAATTATTGCTTTTTTGCCTTACCATGCCAGTGAATCTATGGTAGATCACGGCACAGGGAAAGCAGGAGTTAGTCATGAATATTAATAAGAAAGGCGTAACAAGCATGCAAAAACGATTGCTACCCAATTGTCCGTTTGGTTGTAGTAACATGCACCCACCCATGATGCAATTTTCAAATCGATAGCAAAATCTTGAAACGATAGCAAAGACTGAGGTTTGGGAGAGAGAAGAAAATATTTGAAAAGTAAAAGCTTTTGAGAGGGTTTATTTTCCAGGAAATAATTTTTTTTAATTTTCTATAACAAAATATTTTCTCTCAAAACTTCTTTTTTTTTGTCGAGGAATGTTTGATTATTAGAATGGAGATTTTCTTTGTTTTGGATTTCTAATATAAGTTTTGTATAATAGAGAGAAAAAAACAACCCTGCAGGTTTCAAACATTTTCACTGAAACAAAGCTGTTACAACACAGTCTGACTTATTAACACAGAAAACACTTGAAAATGCCATTCGACTTCACACACTTCTGTTACCCTGCAAGGTGAGGTGAGGCAGGGGTGAGGTATACGCTGCCTCTCTGCTAAGACTGTAATTATGGTGTGCCATTATGGAGTGCAACAAAGGCAAAGGCAAGCCCTGCAGCTTTGCAGCAGCCAGGGAACAGGGGATATACTGCTGCCTCTATTCACACTGCAGTTAATAACAATACTCCTGGATGCACTGCAGACACGGCGGCGTCAACCCTCCCACATGTGTCTCCTTAGGTGTGTATGTGCCTGAGAGACTAAGCAGAAGGAGGGACGAGGGTGTGTGTGTGAGACAAAGGCAGGGAGAGACAGTTTGCGTGTTTGTACTTTGCATATGTTACATGCATGCAAGACAGTTTGAGAGTGGTCAAAGTTACTAGTACGTCTCCCTTGAGCTGATGCTGATGCTGCAGGCTTGGTTTGCTGAAGACGTTTTTCAATCATCCTCTCAAAATGATGGATTTGAATGCAATGCATAAAGTATAAAACAAGGTTTATTATGTGCTTTTTTAAATAGATGTACAAATAAAACTTTTTGGGTGTGCTCATTTTGTGTCATGCGAATAGTGTATCAGAGGGAAAGTACGCAACTCTTTTGTTCATGTGTGAGAAAGCAGAGCTGCATCTTTTATTAGCTTTTGTATGAAGTGGAATGAGTGGCGGATGGTTTGTCTTTTTGTGTCAGGTAAAGAACAGGTGTGACCACTCAGATTAACATAAGGTCTCATCTTTTCCTGCTTCCTAGTAGACGACATACAGCTCAGAATTAAGCTTTGAGCTCATTTTGTAGACTTCCCCGCCCCCCTCTCACCCAAGACACTGGGATATTTTTGCATAATGTGTCAATATGCAGGATTGTGAAAGCAGTGATTCCAATCTGGCTATTTCGGCAAAAAAAATATTTTATGTAAAACCACACGATCTTTACTAGACATAAAAAATAGGTAAATCTCACCTCAAATATGCAGCAAAACAAAATTAATTACATATAATTTATTCAACGAAAACCAAGCAAAAATGCTGAAGTACGACCAGAATCAGATTGAGGTCTGAACTTTGACTGGATCATTTTTAGCACACAGATTATTTTCTTTTCAATCTGCTGCTGTGTCTGGAACCAATGGGCCTCAGTCACCAATATCTTCCTGTTCTTAAGGAGTTTATAGAGACAATTTCTATGAGATTCATGAACATGTTCAAAGACTTAACAATTGTTGGGATCTTCCCTCTTAAAATTAATGAAAATTAATTTTTTTGTAAGGTAGGATGTGCCAGCTGTCAGCACCAGAAAATACCAATAAAAGGTCATGAGACTGAAGGGCCGTGTGCAGAGACAGACAGAACAGAATAATAACATACATAATGCCAAAACAAATAGATGAAAATAAATATTGATAATAAATGTGCATTGAAACCTGCTTGTCATCATTTTTAAAGTCATGACTTGGTTATAAATGATCACATGCTGAGATACTTCAAATAGACGGGTAGTAGCTTAGTGGTTACAGTGGTGGTCTTGGCTCTGGAGAACCTGGGTTTAGGTCCCCAGGCTGGCAACCAAGGTAAAAACCACTGTGGGTCCCTGAGCAACCCCCAACTGCTCCTTGGGTGCCAGAATCTGACAGCCCTGGCAACTAGGATGGGTTAAATGCAAAGAAAGAATTTCCTCTCTGTGGGACTAATAAAGGATTATTATTTTATTTTTTTATATAAAAGCAGCTTTATTTATAATTGGGCAACTAATCGCAACCACAATTGGACAGCAGTCGGGTCATCAGGATGAACATCCTCATGATATCGTGGCTGGAGGGGGGAAGTGGTACCATAGAATAAATCTTCATCTCTCTTTGCATACCAATAAAAGGTCATGAGACTGAAGGGCCGTGTGCAGAGACAGACAGGGACAAGAATAATAACAAACATAATGCCAAAACAGATCAATTAAATAAATAATGATAATAAATGTGCACTGAAACCTGTTTGTCCTCATTTTGAAAGTCATGACTTGGTTATAAATTATCACACAGTTTGTAAAGTGAAAGACTTCCTATTGTGTTCAAACACATCCAGCATCATTTTAAGATGCGGTGATGATGGAACGAGTGGTGGAAGGTTGGTCAGGGGTGTGATTCACCAGGAGGTTAGGGCTTATCCTCCATCTCCAGATAAAACTCATCATTATAATAAAAAGACACTGCTGTAGTAAAGTTCAAAAGATGTATAAATGAGCCATCCATCACCAGCTGCTGCTTGTTGGAGGCGCCTACTCACAGAGTCGCTCTGTAGGATGGAGCCTCGTACTTCTCCTGACTAATCTGCTGTAAACCTCCGTTGTTGGAGAAGCAGGCGACTTGGACATGTGATACTGCTTCCGACTGAGGGACTGTCTCTGATGAGGTTGCTGTGCAGTCCATTACACGGATGGTTTTAAGCAGTAAAGTTAAATCCTGTTGTAACTGCAACTTGTTCTGAAATAAATTAAATAAATGAAAAATCATTTTAATTTTCCCCTGAAGAAAATTCAATCTGCAATGTTTTGCATATATGATTTAAAATAATACAAAAAACATTAAAAATAGTCAAAAGTAATTTTAAAAATGTGACAAAACCATGACAGTAACTGTATCATTGTTTTAATGATCTGAACCACAAAACACATCACAAACACTGACGTCATACATGTCAACACTTAAATGTTTGTTACTCCTGAGTGTTCACAGGATTTGAAGATTAATGTTATACCACGATCTTTAAAAAACGTTGAGTGTGAATAGGATTTAGAATAAATTTGTTTATGAGAATTGTTTGTGAATTACACCTGTTGTCCTGTTTCATGACAGTTTCAGTCAAGTTTTAACTCTCAGACAAATGGCCCCACATTTGATTCTAGAATAATTTCATATACAGAGAAATGAATGATCCACCTAATGACTGCAAGGTCTCTTTACAGTACTTCATGCAAAGATTATAGAGATGTAAATAAAAAGGCAGCCGTGTGGCGCCAGGGTGAATTTGTCCAAACGTAGGATTTATCTGGATCAGCCTTGATGATATTCACCACGCTGTTTCCTAGTTTGTAAAATAGGATGAAAGTTTGTTGTTTTCTTTGGTTCAGTAGAATCAACGGCAAGATTTCTGTCAATTCCAGCAAAATCTTCTGACTTTTCATTTTTGATCTCTTGTCTGTCACAGACTGCTTTGAAAATGTAAAAATTCCCTCCGATGTTTGCTCTCACCTGGGTGGCGACGAGTTTCGCCTGTTGCTGTTGTTGGTCGCCCCCCATGTGTCGAGCCTCTTACTCTCTTAGTCCCTGAGGAAGCAATAGGGTGGATTTAGGTTTTGCATAATTACATAATTGTTTATTTGAGTTTTTATTTAAGTAATTTTAGTACTTGGAAATACCAGGTGAGTGTAATCATGTCCTTCTAAGAATTGAAAGCGAAAGCAATTTCTTTGTCACACACCTGCAAACCACAAATAATGTGATTTTGGCATACAGCCAAAGCTATGAAAAATGTATGTATGCTTCATGTACATATTAAGGATACAAAGTACCATCAAAGTAGAAGTTTAACTTATACAATATCAGTGACTTTACATTTAAACTTAGCCCAGACATTGTCCTAATGACATAATTCAAAGCGTAGTCCACTCTGAATCCCTGTGGGGAATTAGACGTAATTACTAAAAGTTTACTTCGCATAGCTGATCTTTGTTTAGATAGCCAGCTGCATTATTCTGCTATTTAATCCCCCACAGTGATGAGCTCCTGGTGAACTGATGCCAAAATGATTAAGAACAGTTTACAGTGTGGGAAATTTATTCCAAGCTACTAAACATTTTTAATCATATACGTGTGCAGAGTCGAACTACTCTAAGACTCACTTTACCGGTTTGGTGGGAGTGAAACTAATATTATTATATGTTGATACAATTACTGAAGTTCAGAAAAAAAAGAGTCAAATTAGCAGATACACTCATACTTTATGAGATTTTCTTTGACCAGACCCTGAACTTAACAGCCCACACAAAAAAAGAAAAGAAGAAATAAGATGAAAGAGCAGGCGATAGCAGCTGTGTTCTCAGATCTTGCCCTTACCCTCAAGTTGACCCCTGAGTATGTATGAACTAATTGAAGCTAGTTTCAGACTGAAAAAAATAAATAAATAAAAACTGGGAAATCAGGTCCTAACTGACATAGAGAGCAGATGCATCTTTCACAGAGAAAATAGTTGTTTACCCAACACTATTTTTAACTCATGTAGTGTTTTCCAACAAATAGCTATAGTTGTGCAGTAAAATTAGCCTTGTTTCATGATGTTGTACACAGGTTACGCCATGCTAAAAACAAGCTAACGCAGCTAATCTCTGAGCCAACTTTAAGCTTTAACACATTTAACAGCACACAGTATACTTAGAAGCACAGTTTAGTCAAGCATGATGTTTGTTCAAGTATAGAGGAAGGAAATTTTATATATTTGAATACATTAGGTCAGTTTCAGCTATAATATGTTGCAAAATGTTCCCCTTAAGCTTGTTGGCACTGGTCTTTTTCCAGAAGACCTTTTACATCATGAACCATAATAGCAGATTCAGATGACAGAACCTTGTTTCCATCTCCAGTGGTAAATTGGACAGCTTTCCAGCGCCATACAGATTTTTATTATCACCTTTATTCTTGCTTAGTTCTGTATCATTACTGTTTTTTTATCTGTAAACATCTAGGTCAAAGAAACTGAGGTCCAACTGAGTGGAACATTTTGATTTGGTACAGAGTCAACTTAACTTATTTATGATATCAAAAAGGGCAGTTTCAAGACCAGTTCCAGCTGCGCTCCAGTTGTTTGACCACCACAGCATCTCTCTCTCCTAATACTCATGCTGGAAATACAGTGCAGTATTAAGGTTAACTTATAGCTTAATCGAAGAAACAGTGGTTGTTCACACTTAGTTCAGATGTTATGTTATACAGATTTAATATATTTACTAAATATGAAACAATTCAGCATTACATATGAAGTTTTAGCTCATCTTGATGGCAGCAACATATCCAATGAAGCTGGGAGGGGTCCATGTTTTCTACAGTCTTCACAAACCCTCTTCTTTTAGCAACAGTCTGTGGATGTCTGCAAAACTGAGATTTGTTCCCAAAAATCATAGCTGGGCCTTTGTGAGAGGACATTGTTATATTCTTATCTGATTTAGAAATCTAGCCGCTCATGAGTCACCAACAGCTGCTCCTAGCTGTTCTTTCTCATTTTTAGTGTTTTATGACATTTTCTGTTACCATACTACTTCCTTTATTACTTCCTTCTATTCTATTCTATTCTATTCTATTCTATTCTATTCTATTCTATTCTATTCTATTCTATTCTATTCTATTCTATNNNTTCTATTCTATTCTATTCTATTCTATTCTATTCTATTCTATTCTACAGTCATTTAGCAGACGCTTTTATCTAAAGCGGCTTACAGAGTAAGAACAACACAAGCAAGAATTCAAATAAGATGGAACATTTTTTTTTGTTGTTGTTGTTTTTTTGTAAGTCCTTTGTTTAAATACAAGAGCACATTTTCATTGCACAACACCATCTTGGGCAAAAGTGCACGCAGCTTATTCAGTACTTGGTTGAGCCAAAGAGCTGGACAAATCTTTCTAACTCACTCTTATGAGTAGAAGAGTTGAGCTAAGTGTGGAAATGCTCCTAAAACAGATGAGTCTTTAGCTTGCTTTTAAAAGTGGATAAGGACAGAGTTAGGTTCATACAAACATAATACATAAAAGTAAAGTGGGGTGAAACATCTAGGACAAATAAAGTGGGGCTAGGCTATTTAGACAAAACAAAGAATTTTAAAATGAATTCTACATACGGCTGGAAGCTAGTGAAGGGAAGTTAAGATCGGGGTGATGTGCTGTTGTTTCCGTTACCTGCTAAAATCTAGCGGCAGCATTTTGGGCTAACTGGAGGCAGCTGATTGAAGACTGGCTAATGGAGCCATGAGGGGGAGGCAGGCAGGCCAGTTCAGCACCCGAACTCTGGCTGTGAAGCCGTGCTGTTGTAACAGATGCAGTATGTGATTTAGTGTTTACTTGCTGAAATCTGAAAGACCGTCCCTGAAAAAGGATAAAATCTGAATGGGATCATACGTAGCTTTTGAACCTGCATCTATCTTTTAGCATTAAATAATATTTAATCATTTTATTTTGTCAAACCACATTTTCCAGTAGTTTGTGTAAATCTCCCACAGAGCAATGGATATTAGTTTAATCTATATTAATAATATAATACTATTTTGCATATGTTGTTTATATGACATGCAAAGTTTCCATTAAAACCTCATGTGTCAACCATGAAGGGTTTCACATATGTAATGGTTCACCTGTGGATCATGTGGGGCGGCATGGCTTAGTGGGTAGAGTGGTTGTCCTGTAGCCCAAGGGACGCTGGTTCGATCTCGGCCCGGATGTTTGTGTCGAGGTCTCCCTGAGAGAGACGCCTAACCCCAAATTGCTCCTGATGGGTCATGGTTTAATGCCTTGCATGGCAGCTTCCACCATCAGTGTGTAAATGTGACATACATGTAAAGCACTATATAAGTACAGATCATTTATATGGAGCATATGTTTTGTCTTCAAGGGGAAACATTGTTTGTTCAACGTGTGTTTAATTTAAGAAATAGTTTTACACTTACTAAGAACATGGATGAGTCATTCCACACAGATTTTTTTTTTCTTCAAGAATATCAGCTGGATGACCGGATTCGGTGCAGACTTCTGCTCCAGCTGCAGTTCTGGCCCATTTCAATCCCCCATCATTTTACTTTTGTAAATAAACCAGGACGTACTCAATGAAGTTGCAACCTAGTTAGTCAGAACATACCACCTGATCCAACAAAAGGCTAAAAGTAGAAATATTTCACTAGAATTATTTCCCCAGTTGTATCCATGCATTTTACTTGCTACAATAATATTTATTTTAGGAAAAAATTTCCTCCAGAAACAATTAAATGACAAATTTGATTGTAAAATTACTTACCAGACTTTGACTCAATATTTGTCACTGTTTAATTTTCCTGTTATGGGCATAAACAGTAGGTCTTTGTCATCACTACAGTTGCTTTCATCATCATAAATAGTCCCACAGTCCTCATCGTCACCAGAAAAAACAGTCATAATACATATATTTTGAATCATAAAAGACCCTGTAGAAATTTTAAGAACTTAAATAACTAAAGAACTAAATAAAATGACTTACCATGACAGCGAGTTCAAAGTGCTGGTAAATCTGTGTAGTTCCTTTATTTTTACATCCTCTCATCCACTCAAGTAACAGACAAGCCAAAAGCAACAGGCTGAGGAACTGGAAGGTTTCTTTCTTCATTTCCAGATTTCAATTTCTTCCCCATTTTTTTCTTTTTTTCAATATATATATATATTGTGAAAGCACGCATGCAGAAATACAAACAAACATATGTACATGCGTGCACATTATCCCAGAGAGATGATGAATATCCTCTGTGGATGGACAGTATAAAAACAACTTTAATGAGAAAGCTCTAATTGTCGTCATTTATCAGGCTGTCCAGTGCTGAACTTTGGAGGCTGACAGATACAAATCAGTCTGGCTACGACTGTGTGAGTCAACATTTTCTCTACTGGGTGGATGGAGGGTTGATATTCTGATTGTTGTTGGCTTGTCTGATCGACGCTCTGCATGTAGGTCAGCAACAGTGTCATTACGTTGGTATGCCAGGGTGAAAATAAAAACAGAATTTAATTGCATATCTCAAAAACTAATATTTTATTCCCAATATAACATAAACAACACATCACATATTAAAACTGAGACATTTTAATATTTCATAGAAAATATGAGCCGATTATCAATCTGATGGCAGTAACACGTCTGTAAAAAGTAGTTCCAGGGTGACGTTCAACAAAAGTAGTTCCAGGGTGATGTTCAGCATGGTGTAAAAAGTAGTTCCAGGGTGACATTCAACATAAGTAGTTCCAGGGTGATGTTTAGCATGATGTAAAAAGTAGTTCCAGGATGATGTTCAACAAAAGTAATTCCAGGGTGATGTTCAGCATGGTGTAAAAAGTAGTTCCAGGGTGACATTCAACAGAAGTAGTTTCAGGGTGATGTTCAGCATGGTCTAAAAAGTAGTTCCAGGGTGATGTTCAGCATGGTGTAAAAAGTAGTTCCAGGGTGATGTTCAGCATGGTGTAAAAAG
>JBAFTB010000023.1:10226343-10238623 GCA_037177355.1 Melanotaenia trifasciata
ACACATAAGGGATAATGCCAGACAACGTCTGGTAATAATTTAATTATAATAAATTAATGGATGACATGGATGCGCGAACCGGTATCCTCCAGGAAGTCCATAAATTTATGATAATGGACACCCCACTTATACCATAGTCACTTACAAAAGAAATAAATATTAAATAAATTATTAATGTGTTAATGTGGTTTTTTACCTTTAAAATTGTGAGTTTTCACAAGAGGCAGCTGACTATTTCGTTGTGACACGTTGCCAAGGTAACCGGCTCTAACACAGAACCTGCAGCTCGGTCGGCCGCAGTTATGTTACATGACACAAGGTGTCATTTCAGAGGGCGGGTGCAGCTCTTACAGCTTGTATGTGTCCAGATGATGATGCGACATTTTGTTTCAAACAGTCAAAGTCACAGATAGTTTCCTAAAACATTTTTATTGCAAGAAATATTATCCACCATTCACTCTGATCATTAAATGTGTATCAAGTAAGTCTATCCTAAATCGTTTTTATAATGTTATCCACCATTCACTCTGTATCAAGTAAGTAAGTAAGGTATTCAAGACATAAAGACAGGTGACGACCTATTTAAAATGAAATGCAACATTGCCGTTGATCGTGACATTTCATAAAGACACTGACATGTCCATAGTGGCGTTTGAAGGACGGAGATTTAACGTTTGTGGACCCTGACCACTGCTAGTTGGGACGTTGTGAGAAAACAAAATGTTGCTCCATTCTCATCTCTCCTGGACTGATGGAGCTCAATAATCCTGCACCTGCTTTCACAGCGATGTGTCGTCACAGACATGATCTGGCATGTCTGCAGTCCGGCGAGTTTCTGTTGCCACGGTTACAACTACAAGCGCAATAATTTACAGCAATAAGACCTGAACTTCTTTCATAGGTGTCCATTATCACTTTTTAATGGACACCCTTAAGCCAATTAGAATCAAGTATTCACCCAGACCATGGTATGTATATATATATATATATATATATATATATATATATGTGTGTGTTTGTGTGTTTGTGTGTGTGCGTGTGTGTGTGTGTGTGTGTGTGGGAGGCACATTTGCATGCAAAATTAATAAAATTAATATGCTTTAAAGAAAGAAAGAAAATTATTAAAATTGGAAACTGAACTTGATTTGAAAAAAGTCCGAGATTTTATTCTCACCAAGCCATAACACTGTTTAATCGGATGCATTAAAAACTAACAATAAATGCTGCCTTTTTTTTTTTTTTTGTTATGAAACAGCAGGGGTCCTGTTAGGACACCAGTATGGAGTGAGAATATACCTGATGGAAAATATAATTTTGCTGCTGTTTCAGCAACAGGTTTTGTGGTGAACTACTGGAGATTCTCAAAGCATAACGTCATTAGAGAACAATATTTAGTTGAGAATCCTGCGGGACAAATTCATACTATGTGTGCACAATTTAAGACATGTACAATTATCTGGGAAACCCCAAATATATTCTGATAAATTAACCACTGGTGTCACAGTTGATAGATTGCCCCATTTTTATTATTTACTTTGAGTAGTGAGTGGACCCAGTGGTCAGGTTTGGATGTTGTATTAAGCCATTTCACGAACTGGACATCAGATTACAAAACAACACATCATTCATTAGAAATGCCTCAGTGGTTTGACAAGCTTGTGATCGGCAAGAAATTTCGCAAACCCCAAAGTATATTATCTTTGCTCATTATAAGAACCACTGGTATATGGAATGAGCTTGGTACATCTAACCAATGTGATTTTTGTTTATTCTTTTAAACAAATCTGGTGCATCATCCTTAAAGTTGGATGAGTTCCACTGGTGTACAGCTGTTTCTAAGCCATGCAGCAGGTTCTCAGTTTGACTGTGGTCTAGACACTGACTTGGATAGTCACTGGATAGCATTGGATAGTACATGTAAATATTTTCCCTTAAGTGTTTCTATAACAGTATGTTTAAATATCTAGAAAATATCTAGAAAACCTAAATAGCTTTTTCTCAAGAATTTCCCTGAAGTTATCACAATACATGTCTCCACTGTCCGAGTTCATCAAATACATCCCCCTCAGCATGATGCTTCCACCACCATGCTTCACTGTGGTGGGAATGGTGTAGTGTTTTCCTTGATAGGTAAAAAGCTCAATCTCAGTCTCCCCTGACCAGAGGATCTTCTTTCAGATGTTTGAGGAGCCTTTTGGTGAAGTTTTCTGTAAGTGTTGCACCCTGAAATAGGGGAGGTAACAGGTTAGGTGGAGTAGGAAACATTCCCTTCTTTGCAAAAGTATAATAGTTCCTTAAAACAGTTCTTATTTGCTTGACTGCTAGCAAAAGCACATTTATCCACTGATAACAAAACATTAATAAAACCAAAACAATATTACCTAAAACAACATATTAAGAAGCATACATGATACAATTAAATTCACTTCAACAGCACAAACACTCCATGCATTCACGTTAGTTCTAGTAACTTACAAGGGCTTTGCTAACAGACCCTTTACCACAGCAGCAAACTTTCACTCTGTTTTACTTACAATGCAGTGCAACACTGTCTCGGCGATTAAACTGTTGAATTTTTTACTTGAATGAGGAAAACACACTAATTAGTCAGAGTATGTGCAGACAAAAGCAGTCGATCCCAGACTAAAGTCTCTTTGCAGCACACTGAAAACACAACGTGAATTAATTTTTAACCATCTGGAATGAAATGAACAAATTACTGAAGACATTACAGTATTTAACCCTTTTTAAAAAACTAGAGAAAACTCCTAACTTTTTAACTTTTTACATTAGCAGCAGCTGTTCTGTCTGGCCAGTCTTCCATGAAGGCCAGCTCTGTGGAGCGTACAGCTTATCGTGTTTGGCCACAATACTTATCAGCACTTTAATGACTCTGACATGGCTGTTTTTGTCTCTTTTTATAATTCTTCAAACCATGTCTATGTGGCACTTTGAAGACTAAAATTTAAATTTAAAACAATGATACACAGTTGGAAATAAACTTGAGATATAAAAATAAAAGCATAGGCATCATAAAGTTCATGTCTAAAACACCTTTGGTCTAAATGCACTTGGAACAGATATACGTTGATTGGTTTTAATGCAGAGCTTTTCGGTTGTTTCTTGTTTTAATGTAACTGTACCATTAAAGGAAGGTACTTGATCATTAAAACTGTGCAATAATCACATATAGATGGTGAACCAGAACTGACAAAAGATTAAATTACTTGTTTATATTTTCATTCCTGTAAAAACCAGCAAATAGAAACAGAGAGGAGAGATGCGGGTGTTTGTTTACTCTGCAGGAAGATATACTGTGACTCAATCTGACAGCATGTTTAGTTCTCAATCTGCTGAGAGGTACCATTTGAATCATGAGATCACATGTATGTGTGGAGGCAAGACTTGGTTTCAGCACACACAGACCATGACCACACACATGCTAAGATGCAGCCTGCTATCACCAAAATAAATACTTTATACCCACATCTAACCACATTTCACCAACATCCCCCACCACACCAATCAGCCCACCCTGACTCTGCATCCAAATCCGCCATCCCAACAGACTCTAATTTAGCGTTTCAAGTCTCTGTGTGGCACTGGGCTGGCAGAGTGTCAGCGTGGCACCACTGAGGATTTGTGGGTGTCTGTGGTGCCAGAAGTAGCTGGCAGGGGGGGGATTCATATGCCTTCAAGCTGTTTGCGAGGCTTCAAAGGACTCGATTCTGTTTGGTAAAATGCAGCATTTCACACTCATTGTCACTTCCACGGAGCACTCTGGAAATTATCTTTTATCACTCATGTCGTCCTGATGCCAGCGTGATTGGGAGTTGTGTATGAATGCTGGCATGGATGCTCTGTTTTGTTTGAAAATTATGTGGAGAACAAAGGAAGTATCACCACTTAGATAATTTCTTAAAAAAAATTTAAAAAGTAAGATAGAGAAGTATTTTGATAAAAGGAAGTCTACGATTGAAGGGAAACCAGAACCAGCTGAACAGAGATACCATCAAGCAACCTCATGAAAAAAAACAGCCCACTTGGTCAGATGCTTTAAATAAATTGATATCTATGCCTTAAAAAAAAAAAAAACTTAAAATGATGAACCTAAACCTTTTAGCATGCTACGCTATATTTGGGATAAAATTTTGTTTACTTTTTCCTGTTAATCCTTAAAACCCCAAACCATGTTTCACTGTTTTTGGTCTGCTTGTTTTTTTTATTTTGTTTGTTTGTTTTCCTATAACAGCACATAGAAGCTGAACCCTTTTTGTCCATATTGAGGCATGATGTTTTCAGGACAGGCTGAGCTGTCAGAGTATGAAGCTAAAATGATGTAAATTGAAAGTATCAACATACGTAGCAGCTTAAAGGCCAACCAAAACAACAAAACAGAATTTATTACTAAGAGAACTTCTTAGAAATAACACAGAGATCAACAGTGACCAAGTCTTTTCTTATCTGCAAATCATTCTCTCAAATCTCGGCTTCCAGGAGAAAAAATATTGGCCTTATTCCAGCTATAGAGGAGCATTTTTTTTTCTTCTTCTTCTTCTTCTGCTCACTTGTTCTTCTTTGGCAGCTCCTAATTGGACAATACTGCCAACTTAAGCTCACTGATTAGTGGAAGCTTTGACAGAAAGGGGATTTATAATAATTTCCTGATTAAAATAAAGGTGGTATCATATATCATTCATTGTGAATTTGCATATAGAGTCACATTTTGTGGCTGGATTGTAAACTTCCTGAATGGGATTTATATGTCTCGAAAACCTCCATAGATCACCTAAAACAGGGATCCCTAACTCTGATTTTCAAAGCCCACTGTCCTGCAGACATTCAGTGTTTCCCTGCTTCAACACAACTGACTGAAATTCATGGCTCATGAGCAGACTTGTGCAGAGCTTGTCAGAGAACCATTTAATTTGAATCAGGTGCGTTGCATCAGGGAGACATCTAAGACCTGCAGGATAGTGAGCCTTGAGGACCAGGGTTGGGAACCACTGACCTAAAGGGTAAGCTATTGATCTTAATTCATCCCACAGAGTTACAGACTACCATTCCTGAGAAACTGTTGACAATTTCAGCGACAGCACCCAAGGGCGTCAGAGTTTTGAGGGTTAAAGCCACTTTCTAAAGAAACATTAATTAACATTATCTCAATGCAATACCTAGAAAAAGTGCACCACTTGTGGTACTTTTAATATATCATTTATATTCTTTTTTTATGTCTTAGAGCATGAAAGAGGGTTAATGTAAAATTACAGGACTGCTTTTCATCCTCTCTGTATGCATGGCATTAAATGCTGCACAAAATTACTTTTTAATAAGTCATAACACAACTTGCTGCACACTAACTACACTTTTTAATGAGAACAGGCTGAGCAGATGGATTCGGGATTCAGGCCATGACAACCACACTTTTAATTATATATTTCTCTGATGTTTCAAATGCAAAATCCAGAAAACGTTGAGGTAATACATCCATACATCCATTTGCCCAGGAGCCCAGCCCAGCATTTAGCAGGTGAGAGGCAGGGTACACCCTAAACAGGTAACCAGTCCATCGCAGTGAGGCAACATTTTAAGCAACCAGGATCAATTTTAGTGCATAAAGAGCACGAGTGAGCACCTGATCTCTGATCCTTGAAACAGCACAAGAACCATCAAAATGTTTGCCAAGCAAGAGAAGATGGAGTTGTTTCCAAATTAAATCTTAAATGGACAGAAAAAGAAGCCTCATATTAACCTTTCTCAGTGGTGTCGTCAACTTCTCTGGGCTCAGAGGCATCTTGGTTAGACCATTACATAATAGAAACATGGGTTCTTCTCCAACCAATCAGTATTAAAAAAGAAAATGAGACAGTTTGTTTCAAATCAAAGACAATAAGACATGATTCAGGCTCAGGGTGGGTTTAGTATTATTTCTCCCGACAAAGCTTCTGTAATTAATGCAGAAAATGTCAAAGATTTTAGAGAAAATCCATGCATTTTTAACTGGACGATGCAAAACCACATTCAGCAAACATTATAAAAACATGGCTGAGGAAGAGGAGGGTGCAGGTACTGGACGGACCAGTGTGACCTTGTACTGTTGCAAACCTTAAGACATGTTTGCAGGGAGACAGGAACAAAACAACACCTGAAACATGTCGTCGCATCAGGGTAAAAACGTCATGGTCCCAGATTTTATAAAATGTGTTGCAGACCTGAAAGAATAGTATTATGTGAGTTATTTGCAGTTTTTTGTGTTGAATTGACACTTTAAAGCTTCAAACTTCAAATAAATGTGTTGGAGCAGCACCATTTTGCCAGCCAGTCCTACTTTCTCTGTTCTCTTTATTAAAAAAAAAAAACGTTAACCATCAAAGAAAGAAAGCTGTTGATGTCCACTGATGTGACATGGTGTTTGTAACTAAAGCCTGGTTTAAAAGAAAACTCTTTGACATGAAACCATGCATTAACAAACATACATTTACTGCCTTTTATATGTCTGAAAGTAAACAAAGCTGTTGTATGAGAGAAAAACATCCCTGTCACACACACAGAGGCTGCTAGCCGTCTAATCTGAGATGCTCCAAAGCTTTAATTCAATCAGGCCTCTCACCCCCAGAGGGATGATGGACCACAGTCTGTGTTTAAAAGGCCACCCACACGGACACACAAACAGACTGACGGACACGCAGCCACACAGGTAAGAAACAGGCAGGTGGGCAGATGAAGAAAAACCACAGACCAGCTTTGCAGAAATTAAAGTTGCTGTTTTGAGCCGATGCAAAAGTCGAGTCAGACCAACAGAAAACAGTGACAGCACAGCTCAGATAAACAAGTTTGTTTTTATTTAGGCTCTTTATTTCATTATCATGTGACTAATGTAATAAGAAAATGTCATTTTTAATTAAATGAACCCATTTCTTTAGTCTTTACAGCGACTCCATTAATAGTTTTTTTTTTTTTTTTAAAGCAGATGAGCTGTTATTGCAGCTGAAAAGGAAAAACATGCTTCACCAAGATATTCTTTAAATTCAGGGGAACAAATGAATGAAACTATTTTTTTCCACAAGCTCTTAAATGCATGGCCTAAAACTTCTCTAGGAATAATCTAAGCAACAAGTTCCAGTTTAAAAGTAGTAGAAGTTCAGATTTGCTGGTGTTGACAGGTTTCACCACCAGGTTCAGCTTTTATGTGTCTGACAGAAAGTAGGTGCATAGTGTCTGTTAGCAGGGTTACAGCTGATTACCTTGCTGCTCCCTTCAGTCATTTTCACTTACATGTTGTTATTATTACTTCCACACACCAATGTATTTAATCATTATAAGCTCAGATTATAAACATAATAACCACTTTTTACTGCTGCTGTTAGTACGATGATTGTTACATAGCTCCATGACAAAAATGTATTTAAGGAGATGTTGATTATGTAAACTGAATATTGTTTTCAATACTATTAGAAACCGATGTTAAACCATACTTTATTATCAATAAATGACTATAATGAGGTGGTATTTTGTGGTGGTTTACTGGGGTGTGGGTTTACGCTTCCACCTGCTCCTTATGAACCTTTTTTTTGTTTTTTTTTTTTTTGGTAGGGGGGGTTCCATATTTCTCACTCTATCAACAGAGTAAAAACATATTTAATCTCAATGAGACAAATTCTTGCTACAGAAATAATAACTAGATAAATAGAAATTAATGATGGTAGATTAGCAGCTGTGATTCAGACCTGTTTATTTTACAAAATGTTGAAGGTTTAAAAAGTATTTTCAGCTTAAATGACAATGACATTAAAAAAAGAATCATTCAATTAGATTTTTAATTTAAAAACAGAATTTAATTCAAATGTGAGATATCACAAATTTCATGCTAAAAAATTTATTAAAACAAGGTTTGGTTCAAAAATATCAGATGTGGCCCCATTTTTGCTTGATAACTGAAATAATTAAAAGCAGCAACCAGCTCAACTAACATGATGTAATATTATAATATACTGGATAAACAAACAACACTGGCTTTGTGTTTACAGGCTAGTTTCAGTCTTTTTGTTAGTGTGGACTCTGTCGGATCTAGCTGATGCATTTCAGGACCCACTGCAGAGTTTTAGTCGTGGGAATTTAGGTAAACAAAAAGCAGAAACCCCACAAATAAGGATAATTGATGTTTTGTAAAAAGAGCAAAAGTAAATCTTATTTGAAAAGCTGGCATTTTATTTGAACTTCCATCCACAGAGTTAAACATGCTGTGATTTTTGTACAAGATGTTTGAATTTGGTTGCATTAAGTAATAAATATTTGATCAGAAAATTGTGAGAAATGCTCAACCCAGTTACCACAAGGACACCTTGATTATCACGACGTGATAACCGATCAATAATTGAATCAATTAAATAAAACTATTGTGAAATAAAATTAATTACTGTGAAAGATTCTTTACTAGAATAAAGCTTGAGAAATTTCATTTTAATGTGTTTTTAAAATTAAATTAATGTATTTAAATGGAAAAAATTATTGTTATTAAACATCTGGCCCATAGATGACATAATAATTACACAGTTATTTATTTATTACATGTTTTTGAGGCAAAGATAATTTCATGGTTATTTTTAATACCATTTTTACCCATAACAATAACACTTGGAAAAAAAATATTCCTTTTCATCACTTAGAAAATCTTCACATTTGGCGGATTTGTTATTTGGGAATGTTTTTATTTTTTTGTTTGAGCAAGTCTTTTCCACACAAAGCTTCGTCTCCAGAGAGTTCTGTTAAAACCAAAGTTTGTCGTTTGTCTAAACTTCATTTAAATGAAAAAATAAGAAACAAACAAATGTTCCAAAGACATCCTTACTAGACTTAAACATTAACCTGACCTTAATGCCAACTTTAATCCTATAAATCTTAGATATAATATCCTTAAAAGAAATAATTTTGCTCTCCAGAATTTTCCTGACAGGAGGTCTAAAGCTTAAACTCAAACAGTCGAGTTTGCATCATTTCATTGGTTTCAAATTATTTTCTAAAAACTTATCATAACCATCGGCTTGCCACCTAAACGTGACTCTAATGTCAAGATAAAGTCTTCACATTATGGATGCAAGTGGACTTTGTTCATGGCTCTTGGAGAAGTTTGAGTTCTCATCCACACATTCTTCAACAAGTCCAGTTGCTTTTATTCAGCTCTAAGGCCTAATATGAGCTCAGTGACTGAGACTTTATGGATTCTTGCTGTTTGCCTGCAAAGAAAAAGAAAGGAACACACACCCATACAGGCCCTGGTGTCTTCTGCCCTCTACTGGTCTCATAACGGTCAAAGAAAATAAGGTGAAAGGATAACAATGATAAATAAAGTTCAGTTTTCATTAAATGTTTGTTTTTCTAATGAAAACCTCATTGAAATAATAATAAAAATATTAAGTACATGAGATACATGAGTGTGTGTGTGTGTGTGTGTGTGTGTTTATGTTTAAAAACAAAACATGAAATTTAAAAGAAAAATAAAATGATTAAAACAATTAGCAAATTCTAATAACTAAATTAATGAGCATATTTTTCATGTTATAACAGTAGTATAAGAAGCACCAGCATGCACATTATATTAAAGTCACAACATTTTTGTTGATTTGTTTTTATTTGATTTTAAAAAATGATCTAATGTATTTAACACTCAATGTATCATATTTGATTTATCCAGTTTCTGAGACCTATTTAGTCACCATATGGTAAAAACTTTGCTCGTAAACCTGCTGTATACAATCTGATAGTCTTCTTCACCCTGGTGGACACCTTTGCACTAATGCTGACGCATACTGTAAATATATTAAAATATTTATTCATTCATTTATTACATTTTGTTTATAAAAAAAAGACCAGATTAAAAAAAATTGAATTTTCTACCCATGTTTTCTTGGGTCAGAATTTAACGGGTTTAATACAGTGGTGTCAAACTCTTTTTACTTCAGGGGCCTTGGTTGTACATACATAAGCATAAATTAAAATAAAATAAATAACAAAACATGAGCATAAACAGACTTAAAAGATCCATTTATGCTCCCTTACGTATGTAACAGTCTTTTCAAGCAATGTGATACGTTGCTGCCTTCATACTTCCATGTGTCTTGTAAGTTACCATGGTTGTTAGGTCATTTCGTCTATTAGTGCAATGCTGAGTTCAGAGTTTACTTCCACCTTTCAAAATCAGTTTCAGATACTGTTTGGTGGCGCGAATGCACCACTTTAAAATGATTTGCAACTACCCAACACATTTATATGCCTTTACAGCTTCCGTCATCTCTACAGTTCTTATCCTCGTCGTCGTCGTTTTCTTTTCTTTTCTATGGTTTGTTCATTGTTAATTTCTCTGGTTGCATATCAGCTATACTGCTCAAAGCAATAACCCCCTGTAGTTCAACACTTACACCCCCACACAGTACTCGTACACATGCACCAAAGCCTCCACAGCAACACACTGAAGAGTCACACCTTCTCAGACACACACACACACATAGACCTCCATCCTTGTACTAAGATGCATTTTATCCTCCCTGTAAATATTACTGTCTGCTGTGAATTCTTCTGTAAATATAGAAATGTTCTTATATACTTTCTTTTTATCTTTTCTATCTTTATTTTTCATGTATTTATGTATGCCTTTTATAGTTCTGTTTTTTTTTTTATTTAGGTGTGCTAAGCCAGGAGACTCCTCAAAATTTTGTTATGCTTGCATAATGACAATAAAGATCTTATATCTTGAATCTTGAGCCATGGATCCACAAGGCCCCTGAAAACACATCAATGACGCCTGTAAACAAGTTCCAATAAAAGTACCTTAAAACTATAATGATTGTTTAAATATATTCCACCATTGACATATTCAAACAAGAGTTTTTCATCCATGTTAAGAAACATTCAGAGAATATTGATCTAAATGGCTTTTGGGGCATTTTTTTAGAAGCTGTTTGGGCGTCAGTTGTGTTGAGAGATGCAAAGTTAAACATAAGGAAGCTGTCTGTTGTATGCCCTGATGTAGGACGGAGGGAGGAATGCTTCCCTTTGATCTCACACCCCTTAATCACTTCCTGAAGATTATACAGTGCATGAACCTCCACGCTGAGTGTGTGTTTGTGCGCATGTGCTTCTGTGTTATGACCTGAGGGCAGCCGGATGTAGTCGTCCTGCTTGATGACAGACAGCGATAGGGAAGCAACAGAGACAGACGTGTGATGTCATCAAACAGTGACAACCAGGGGAGATATAAATAAAACTGGCAGCTGCACTGAAAGGCAGAAAGTAACCAAGAGAGTCAGCACATTTTTATACTACAAAAATGCAGAGTTGGAAATGCTAATAAAGTAATTTGGCTCAGTCCTCAGTGTGACTTTGGCATGTTGGAATGTTATTATGGTTTGTGGGGGCAGTTAAATGTGTGAAGGAGTCAGAACTGAGGTTCCAGGAATGAGCAAGAGATAAAAATGAACTTCATAGAGGTCATATAGTTTCAGTCAAGAATGTTGAGATACCATATCTGTGTAGTTACAATAACTTTTAAAATACTGAAGGTAGAGAAGTCATGCTTAGGTAGTAATGGTCTTTTGCTCTGTGTTGCATTTTCTCAACTGAATTTTTCACCAGTCCATCACTAGGCCAATACAGAAAAACAAACACCTACTCAGAATATAGGAACACCCAATCCACCTAACTTGTATGTGTACTGTGGTCCCTCGTCATGTCGCAGTTCATCTTCTGCGGTCTCGCTGTTTCGCGGATTTGTTTTGTATGCAGCACTGCATATTTAAGTATGTAAATCCTATAAACCATTCTATGTCCAAGAAATTCACGTTGTTAAATATATGTGTGTGAGAACATTCATTATAGTTTGGGAAAGGTCTATAAACATTCAGTGGAGAGATAATTAGGCCTAAACACACATTTGTATTGTGAAAAATGAGGGATAAGATTGTCATTTTGCGGATTTTGATTTATCGCAGGGTGTTTTCAGAACGTAACCCCCGCAATAAATGAGGGACCACTGTACTCATGGTCCACTTTATCAGGTCCACCTTGCTATTTCTGGGTTGGACCCCCTTTTACCTTCAGAACTGTTTTAATTCTTGGTGGCATTGATGTTAGAAACCTTCCTCAGAGGTTATGCTCCATATAGGCATGATGGTATCACATGATGATGGACTGAGCTTTGTGACATGGACCATTATCCTGCTGGAAGTAGCATCAGAAGATGCTCCACTGTGGTCATAAAAGGATGGACATGGTCAGCAACAATACT
>JBAFTB010000023.1:10254930-10267062 GCA_037177355.1 Melanotaenia trifasciata
TTCACCAACCATTAGGATTGAATAAACTGGAAATGCATGTGTAGTTTCTCACAGATCTTGCCTTAAGTCCCTTTAAGCTACAGGAGGGTTTAAATGTGATGAGAGGGGGGTCAGAGCTGATAAAACTTAATGATTGACAGATCTTAAGTTACCTGCCTGCACTTCCGTAGAAAAAAATAATCAGAGTGGAAGCTGTTTTAGTTTAGTTTAGTTTTAGTTTTTTTTTTTTAATAGTGATTCTCTCTCTGTAAAGCTCCTTGATAGGCTGATGTTTTCACATATATGTAGAAAAACCTCTCTGTTAAAACCTGATTAACATTTTAGCAGCTTTGGACTCAAACTTTGTGACATTTTTTGTGCATTTTCAAGAAGTAGGGATATTCTGAATAAGGTGTTTGGGATGATTCCTTTCAGCTCTCAGTAGTGCATTTCTCCTCAAAGGTTTACAAAAGATAGTAGTTCTGATTGTATTATTGCCACTTTTGTAAAGCGTAATATTAAGGAAGTCTCATTAAACAACATTGTGAATGACAAATAGTTGCTTGAGGAATTATTATATTTCAGAAACTCAAACAGTTCTTTTTCAATCACCTCCCCAAAAATTCCAGGATGTCGTCAATATACCTTTTCCACACGACTCTTTTGGGAAAAAAAATATATTAGATACCGGGTTGGAAAGAACTTTTTCTTTATCACTAAGCAAGCATAGGAAGGGACAAAGGCACTACCCATAGCTGTACCTTGAGCTTGTAAAAAGAAAGGATCAAATGTAATTTGAAGAAGTTGATTGAAAGAATAATTTCTGACAAGGTCAGTGGAAACTCATTTGGAGGCAGAACACTCTGGTCTATAAGATGGTGAGTTAGAGCATCACGGCCTAGTGGACGGGGAATGTATGTATACAGGCTCTGTAGTGCTAGAATATCCTGCTGTTCATACCTGAACTCTTTAATAGTAATTAGTATATCCACAGTGTCACCAAGGAAAAAAATAAAAACATGTTTTATACAAAAATGCCGCAATTGGGCAAAGAGGCGGATATTCCAAACATTTATTCACTTTAGGTAAGCCATAAAAAAACAGGTCAAATAAGATTCTCAGCAAGTAAGGCCTGGTACACACATAACGATTTTTTGGCTGTTTTTGTCCCGATTTTTCCTTTTCCCGATCATCATCGTGAGATTTCCCTGTCCAGTTATCATTTGGTCTGTGGTGTGTTACGAGGCGATTTCTCCCGATAATCCTCTCCGAAACGGGTCATAGCCGACAATTGGGAATATTGAACACGTTCAATATTTCTAAGACTAACGTTAGTTAATAATAAACATGCTGATGGTGGAGGAGATCACGATAATGTACATTTTCAGGAAGAGACATAAAAAGAGGCAACACAGTAGACGGTGGTGGTCTGTGCAGTCATCAAATACATTGCAGATTCTTCTTCTTTGTTTCTTTTGCAGGTCACACGTTAGATATACCTTTCAACACTACCACTGCGGTTTCCGGTGGTACAACTCTGTGTGCTCTGTCAGGGTACGGAACACATTACACACTTAAATGATGCTAAAGACGGACAAAATGCTCCATGTACGTCTTTAGCATAGAGCAAAAATTGGCCTAAAGTACGTAGGAGAAGATGGCTGAGAATCTAACCATCCGAAGACTGAGCTATGATGAGCCTGCAGCACTGAAACTACCGATGTTCAATACAAAACTCTACAGAAAGTTTAGATAATTCCTCTCATGTCTTACCGGGTGACAGAGGTAAATCATGTTCATATGAGATTAAAAGGTATGACTATTAGAAATGTTGGTAATTTAATTAATTAAAATAAAAATGAACAAATGTATGTATAGCTGGACTCGTAAAAAAACCACAAGGAATTCTGGGATGGAATTGTCTCCTTCCTTTCATAAGAAATGGTCAAGTGCTGCTTGTGCTAAATGTTATAAACAAGGAAGCATCAGTATTCAATTTCCTTATTTAAAGGATTCTAACCATCCTGAGTCAAAAAGACTTCGATTGGATATTCAAGATTAAACTGGAGACTATGTTCAGCTGGTTTCACTTTAACAACCCCTCTAGCTATGATGAGTCAGTTTAACCTGGGAACTGTTTCAGTTCTGAGTTAAAAGACTTTAGTTTTTGATAAACAGGCTGGCCGTGTTCTCGTTTGATGTTTTTCCAATGGAAAAGTTTCAGGATGACTCGCTGTTCAGGCCTCTGCAAACTTTACATGCTCGGTGATCAGCCTGAAGATATTCTAGATCATTATTGCTATCTGCTGAGTGATTTTTAGTACAAGAATCATCATGAGTCATACAGGCTGCGGGTGATGTGGTGGTTATCGCCGTTGCTTCACAGCGACCGCAGTGGTTTGACCATCAGATGGGATCGTTCTCTGTGACGTTCCAGGTTTTCCCTGTAAATTCTCTCCAGGTATTCCTGCTTCTTCCACCAGTCCATAAACGTGTGTTAGGTTAACTGGTGGTTGTAACTTGAGCCTTGCAGTGAGTTGGTTGGTCGTCTTCTTTGTGTCTGTGATGGACCGGCGACTAGGGAAATCACTAATTTCCTGAATCGATTTGATTCACAGCGGCAACTTGAGTTTTCTTTTTATTAGGTGTTTACCAACTCCAGTCAGTGTTGTATGTTTTTATTTATTTATTTTTTTGCCCATCTCAGGTGGACAGTTCTGTTTTCCGCAGCAGGGAAACGGTTCAGAGCCTGGCCTTCGGACTGTCCTTCCTGCAGCGTATGGACATGAAGCCTGTGGTGGTGATAGGCCAAACTCAGCTCCTGGAAAAAGAGCCTGCTGAATCAGTTACCGGGTCTTGGTGCACCAGAGTGCTGGTGGAGCGGTGCCAGCAGCTGACCGAGGCTCTGCAGCAGCACTCTGCTACTGTCCTGCCGTTCTTCTCCGCAGAGTCCTTCCTTCAACTGCATGAAGCACCACCAGGAAGCAGGTAAATTACAGAGTTAAAAGCTTTTTTTTTTTCTTTTTTTGGATTAACCTACGCTTTTGGGTAATCAGAGGAAAATGACAGATTAATATTTCTCTCACTTTTGTTTGCACAGATCTTACAGTTAACTCCAGTCATAATCAAAACTACCAAATATGTGATTATTCAAATTATTATTATTCATTTTAACCCTTTAAATGTTGGTTTGATGATGTACTGTCAGTTTTAGGAAACGAAAAACACAAAAAATGAGAATCTGTATAACAGATTTTTAAAACTAGGGGATTTTATTTGTAAAACAAATTAAGACTGATCTGTTAATCAAATCCCAGACACCAAAATCTATTATATGAGGAAAAAAAAATATTTTTGTGTGTTTTTTCTTTCTAAAAAACAGTGACATGATGTCGGGAAATTTTTATTTACAGGGTTAAAGTTTAAACAACTACCTATTTGGTATTTTCGATTAGGAGTGAAGTTGATGTAGTTATTTGAGTAAAAGAAATTGGGTTAAAATCGTTAGACTAATTATATATTTAGTGTTTTTCATGAGGACTGAAACTGATTCAGTGGAAAAAAAAGGAATTTTTGGTTTTTTATAGCAGTTTTTGAGAAAGGACTTTTTGCCCACCAATGAGCTAAAAGGGCTGTAAAAGTTGAAACTTCAAAGTTCTTTAACAAAACACTTTCTTACAAAAAATCCTCCCATATGAGGAAGAAACCAAAAATGGTGGGGAAAAATTGAGGGAAAATTTAATTGAATGGATAAAAAAAGGTCCATAATGACCCACAAGGGTTAACGTGACTTGAAAGAAGCCCAGGAGGTGTGTCCTTTTCCTTCTTGTTGCCCTGCAGTGCTGCACCCTACATTTCTGTGGACACCAGCCTCCTCCAGTGGAGTCTGGACTGTGGGACAATCCCGCTGGTTTGTCCGGTGGGAAGGGACTGGAGGGGGTGCTCTGTAATACTGGACCCAACGGAGGTGACGGTGGCCATTTCCCGAGCTCTTCAGCCCCACAAAGTCATTTTCCTGAACAGCTCCGGTGGCCTGCAGAGCCCCAAACGCAAGGCACGGTATCTGGTTTACTTCCTGAACAGTCACTCAAATCTCAGATGTGCTTCGGTCTGAGGTGCGTAACTCCTCTGGTGTTATTTCCCATACAGGTGCTGGGCACCGTGTCGTTGCCCACCGACCTGCCCAGTCTGTCCGTGGCAGAGTGGCTGAGTGGAGCAGAGCGCCGGAAAGTGAGCGCCATCGCCAGACTTCTCAATCAACTGCCCACCGAGTCCTCTGCTGTGATCACGTCAGCGGGAACGCTGCTGACTGAGCTGTTCAGCCACAGAGGTGAGGCCGGTCGTTGACCCACTGACCATCTGCAGCATGCACACACAGAAATAAACACACACACATATATATTTAGAAAGCTGTCTATTTTGAGACTTACCCTGACTTACCCTGAGGACGCCATATTTGTAGGAATGGGGCAGATGTTTGTTGCCTCCTGAGAAAACTTGTGTTTTTTACATCTCTTTCTCTTTCTCTCTCAGGCTCTGGGACCCTCTTTAAAAATGGAGACCCCATACACCGGTTGGTAGATATCACACATGTCCCACACTGGTTAAACACCCAAATAGACACAGCTTCGTCGTGCACGAACACACCTTGCTGTTTTGTGTGCAGGTACAGCTCTCTGGATGAGATCGATGCAGACCGTCTGCTGGCTCTCATCAACAAGTCCTTTGATAAAACTCTGAGGCAGGATTACATCGACTCTCTGAAAGGACGGCTTTACTCCATCTACCTCTCGGAAGGGTGTGTGGAATCATTCCGGGAAAAGAATTTCCAGAATTCAGCATCAGTCTTACAACCATGGACCTGTTTTGTTTGTGTGTTCCTCCAGTTACAGTGCGGCGGCCATCATCACCATGGAGCCAGTGAACGGTGGCACCCCCTACCTGGACAAGTTTGTTGTGAGCAGCAGTAAGCAGGGTCAGGGCACCAGTCACATCCTGTGGGAGTGCATCAGACAAGACCTGGGAAAACTGTTCTGGAGGTCCAGAGCCACCAACAGAATCAACCCATGGTAAGACACGCACACACATTTTTGTTGGTATTCAATCACGTAACTTGTGCCGCCCCACGTCCTTCAGGTCCACGAAGTGGTGGTCAGATAAGCAAAAATGCTTCATGTATAAGTATTTTCACAGTTTAGCTACAAGTTCACATACTAGATACCTTAACTTCTCCTTGACGAGGTATATTTTTCTGTCTCCTGTCGGAGATGACGCCCAAAATGAAGTCTAACTACTGACACAAGCTGAGACGTGAGATCAAGATGTGTTCATGTGTCAGAGGAAAATCACCTGGAACACAGTAGAAAATATAAATGATCTCCTCCTAAAAGAAAGCCACACGGCTTTGAGTGAAAACCAGATGATAGAAGCTCAGTTCATCTAGGAATGAGTAAAGTAATGTCTGATAAGGAAATAGAAAAAGGTGTTTTACAGTTGTTTTAATTAGGGGTGGGACTTCATTAAAAAAATAATCTAATTTATTCGAGGCTTTGTAATGAAGTAATTTTGATTAATTGCATTTTAATTGTAAAACAATATTTGCCCCAAACAGCAACAAGTCAGGCTCTAGTAATGTCTGGAAGAAAGCTTTTAATTGCAGTTCAATTTAAAAAAAGTAAAAAAAGAAATAGAAAATATCCCTAGCCAAAACTGAGTAGGATGTTCTCTAATTAGGAGTGTACAACATGTTACGGTACTTTTAACATTTTAAATGGTCATGGAGCTCTGACTGCAGCTGGTTCGGCTGCAGTGAGGACGGGGGAGGGTCTGCGGCCGCTCCCGCCGCTCACTGAGAAAAGTAAACTATACATGCTTTTATGTCAGGATCCAAAAGTCTCCAACAACACCACTAAATTTGTCTCTAGTCATTGTTTAGAAAAAAAGTTAAGGGCTCTGAAAACTCACTAAATGTAGCAGCAAAGTCACCAAGTTGGCAACTGGTGTTAGCCGAGCCCTGACTTGTGCATCAAATAAAGTCGGTGTACCAGGAAATCGTGCACTGATAAACGACTTGTCTGGAACACAAATTACAATTAAAGATGTCACACGTTCATTTTTCTGCAATTAATTAATCAGAATTAACGAGTTGAAGTCCCATCCCAGGTTTTAATAGAGGTGCATCTAGAGGTAAATATCTCAGGAAGGGATCGGCCGATGATGATGATGATGGACACCTCAGTCAGGAGAATCCAGGGATAGCCCCACATTCACCTTAGAAACACCATGAGGACTCAGAAAGACCTGAAGCCCAAGATAGTCTATGATAGGAAGAGTGGATACTTTACTGGATTTAGTGGATTTACTTTAGTGGATACAGTAAGACCTGATTTCTGGTTCTGGCTGCTAGCTCCAGAGTTTCTGTCCCAGTGATGAGACAGACGTCTTTGTAACCAGCAGAGTCTCTGCTGTCATGTGACTCCTTGTTTGTGTGGAGAAATTAGCCGAAGCTCTAAAGTGGACAGAGCCGTTCTCATGTCTTTCTTACATTCCCATATGACTGCTTGGGGTTTAAACTGTGTTTGGTTTGGATGCCGATGCTTGGCAGAGCCTTTTAGCCGAGTTTCTCTCTGTCGTTTCGCTACATGTTAGGATTTCTGCTTCTTAGCATGTGCAAACATCTTCTGTACTAAAGAAGAAGTGAAGAAGAGGTTAAAGATGAGCTGTGTGATGTCATAGATCGCGTTATCTTGAGCTTTGTGGTGCTTCAGACGAGTCTAGATTCTCTTCATGCGTGGTTAAATGAAAACAGTTGGGATTGAAACCTTTCATGACAAATCCTGCATTGTTCCGGCTCATGTATGTACCCACGTAGGTGTTTTATCATGTTGCTACACGTGTTTGTTGTGGATGTTTCACTTTATCGTGGTCTAGATTCTTCACAGGAGCCCAGTCGATCTCGTCTCCATCAGGCAGGTTGCTAGGACATCACGCTGGATGAAGAAAAACTTTAGCTCTTTAGTTCAAATTAGCTCAACTCACATGTTGTCGGCTTCTTGCTTAGCAAACAAGTCTTGATTAATAAAACAGCTTTATTTGATCCCACAGAAAGGTTTACATTAGGCCTGGACCATATGAGAAAAATCATTTCATTGTTTCTGACCAATATTGCAACTTGGTTTGCAGTTTAATCTTTAAATTCCTGCTTCTGTTCAGTGCTCATTTAGAAATGTATTTTCTATGAGATGGATGATTATCAGGTGACATCTACATAAGAACTGCTCCATATTCTAAGAAAGATTAAAAGCTGAGATAAGAACGGTTTTACTTTCCAGCAACATGATGCAACCTGTGGCTACAACATTCCATCACAGGGTGCAGCTGAATCAACCGTCATTCCAGCCAATTCTGAGTCGGATTACAGCTTAAAGTCCAGTATTCTCTGGAGGTTTTTTTTTAGCATCGACATGAGATCTGAACTCCATGAATATTTAGAGCGACTCTACTCAATAAAACCGTCTTTATTCAGGTCGTCGTGGCATTTCAGAAGTTGGACAATTTCTGTCCTATGTGTTATTTTGTCTCAGCATTTCAGTATTTTATGGAAAATTAGTCTGTGACGAGGTTTAACTTCACAGTTGAGTGCAGCTGTCACATGATGCTTCATTTAAACCCCGTCTCTGCCTCGTCTTATTCAGGGGTTGAACCCTCTCACCGGGAAACACTTGATAAGCTTCGCTTCCTCCCCGGGTGCGAAACCCATCCGAGACTATGAGGAATGAGAGTAACTCGCAGGTCTGCGCGGTTTTGCACGGTTACTCTGTCCTCCTGGTGCTGCAGATTACTTCCTTCCCGCCTTCTTATCGGCTGTGAGACGATAATAAGCGAGGGCGAGAATGAAACGCAACACAAATCCGATAGAAACACATTTGAAGCTCAGAAAGAATCACACCTGAACGCATGTTCTACCCTACTGTCACACAAGAAAGGATGCTGCGGGTTTAAAACCTGGATCAGGAGCCGTGTAATGTTTAACTTTATCGCTCTGTCTGTGATTTGCTAAATGAAACGTCTTAAAACGTGATTTCAATTTAAAAATCCCCAAAGATCCCCAAGACTTGAAGTAAATATGCCGGGCTTTCTCCCTTGTAGCTGGCACAGCTTTGTTTAGATGGACTTTTCAGAAACTCTCAGTAGTTCTTTGTTTAGAAAAAAGTGCCGAGCAACAGATCTGGCAACTTTTAGGACAGCTGGCAGTTCTGCTCGGCTAGAGTGTGTTCTCTGTCCCGCTGAGGCAGCATAGTCTTTGTGATGTGGATGATGGTGCACTGTGTTGGAGACAGGGACGGTCTCACATTGTGAATATGATCAAAGTTACAGATCAGACATCCTGTAAAAGAATAAAGACAGAAAGACTTTTGTTGTTCAGAACATTTCAGTTCTCATCTAAAAGGCTTCTTTACTTTCTGTCTTATAAGATGATAAGAAATTAACACCAGTTTGTTGTTTGGGTCATTTAAGTCACTTGACCTATGAGTCATAACTGTCATATTAATCAGTAGACACTGTACATGCACAGCACAGGAGAACCAGGATTTAGGTATCTCACCTTCATCTCAAATAGAGATACAGTACTGTCTACTTTGAGCTTTGTGACATGGTGTATCATATTTTAAAGCCATTTTCTTCAACAAGTCGCCTTGATCTGGTCTACATGACTAAATGTACTGAGTTGCTGTCGTATGATTGGCTGATTATTTGTGTTTAAAAGCTATTTAAATTGATATTTATGATGTAATCTGTCCATCTGTGCAGGTATTTTAAGCACTGTGACGGCAGCTTTGCGAATGGAGCGTGGATCGTCTTCTGGTTTGGTCTGACAGACATCAGAGATTCCTACGCGCTGGTGGAGCATGCCAAGAACCTCCCCAACTCATTCCACAACGCCTCCTCTGAGCCTCCGCCACCTGATGCTGAGCAGCTGCCTGCAGAACTGCCGTTCACTGTAGCTCAACCCTGAAGAACATTGTTTTCTAAGGTTTACTCTGACTTGCTGTGGCCGGGATTTGCAAAAAAAACACTCAAGTGAAACACTTTTACATATTTACATCACAGAAACCATGTTTACATTTACAAAGTACAAAGCTGAAACACTTTCACCAAGGACTACATTTCAGAAAAAACACTGTACAAAACGTAAAACACTTGAATAATCCTTGATGCAAACTTTCACCTGGAAAACACAAAGTTCTGAGTACACTGCAGAAACATTTTTACCAACGACAAAGAAACTTTACATTGATGTGAAACACTTTCACAAGTTCAGGAAACACAATTACAAAGATAAGAACTGGCCGGTGGTACGTCAAAAGCTTTGACTAGAGGGGGCAATAGCGTACATTTCTCTGCGTGTACGTCTTAAAAGGCGAGCAAAGTCCGGGAAACACCTTTAATGAAGAGCTGAGTTTATTTGGATGCAGGCCCGGTGAAGTCACACATTCTGGTTGCTATCAGACATAGTGGCATCTGTGACTGTGTGAGGGCCACAAAAAGTTAGAAGAGTCCAGACTTAGGGGTGACATAGGTACATGCAGAGAAAGGTACACTATTGCCCCTGGCGGTCACAGATTCTGATGGGTCACAGATTTTGGTGCAACACCAGTTGTTTGTGAAAGTGTTTCTGTAAACTTTTAAAAGTGTTTTGCGTCACTTTGCTTTGTAGTTGGTAAAAATATTTCAGCGGCGTATTCAGAACTTTGTGTTTTCCAGTTGCGACTGTAAAGGATTGTAAAGGTGTTGTACGGTTTGTACCGTTGTTTTTCTGTAAGGAAAACTGGTTTAGCCCTTGGTGAAAGTGTTTCAGCATTTTAAACATCTGAATTTGCATTGCGACAATATGAACGTGTTTCACTCGATGTAATGTTTTGCACTTCGCGGCCACAATAATGACTAGACTTCCCTCTGCTTTGAAACCGAGAGCTGTATTGTTCTTAAATGTAGAGAATGCACGTCTGTCCACCACGCTGGGGGAATATTTTCTGTCGCTGGTACCGTCTCTCTTGTTGCGCTTGTCTTCTCTAAATATTTGCTGCTGTGCAGATGTTAGAGACACAGGTTTGATCATTTAGGGGCCATGAATGATATCATATATATTATATTCTAAAATAGAAATCAGAGCAGCAACATTTTCCAACAAAGTAGCTGGTAGAAAGGATGTATTCTTCAGATATGCAGGACGAGTCTAATAAAGTTTTGATGGGGGACCAGGAAGGGGTGATCAGGAAAAGGAGGGCACAAATTAGACCTTTTTTTTCTTTTTCTTCTTTTTAAATGTCCAGATTTTTTTAATGAAATACTGACATTATTACAACTGAAGCGATGATCTACTAGAATGTAGAAAAGTGAAGAAAAACCCAAATAAATGTTAGTTAACATTTAATATTTATAAGCAATGGCTCTTTCTGTTGATACAAAACTGTAAAAATGAGCATGTTCCAGGCATGGATATTAATCATGATTAAAAAAAAAAAGTTACCAGAACAACAAATGATGGCTGATGACCAACATGGAGACAAAGTGCCACTACAACAGGATGACAAATTACAAGAGAAAATAAAGATGAACAATCAAATAAATAAATACAAGAATAGAGAAATAAATAACAAGTTGTTTGGGTTCAGGTTGCCTGTCACTGTACTAAAAACAACAACGCTTGGTAAGCATAACTAAACACCCCACACGTTTGAAATGACTGGAACCTCTGAAAACAGTCCTCACTCCCTGAATGCCTGAATTTAAAATACGTTAAACACACACAGTGAACGTCTGCAAACAGAAATGTTACCCCCCAACATGGCCGATCCGTTCCACAGCTCGTGCGTGGTGACGCTTGTGTGCAGATTCTCTAGTTTTTCTAAAGGAAATGCTCTGTGTAAAGCTGGGTTTAGCCTAGAGTGTGATCATGAGACATATCTCTGGGTTCTGTCTTTAAAAAAGAAAAAAACTGGGGACAAATACACATCAAAAACATCCTCACCCTAACATGATCTTGTAAAGTGGACCAGGAAGTTGTAATGCATCCAGGTGCTGCTCCACACCTGTCACATGTCTGCCAGGAGGTGTCATTAAACAGGCTCTATGCCGATTTTGCACATGGATGATGTCTGTTCGTTTCCTTGAAAGAATTTTAATCGCGCCCTATGAAATTAGCTAAATTTAATTTATGTCTTTGGGACAAAAGATAAAAACCCCAAAGGTGTCAGCGCTGTGCCAGTCAGGTTGTCTTTGATTGGGTTTGGAAACTAAATGTAAAGCTGCAGTGTTTAGAAGAGGTGGGTAAAGGTACAGATTTATTCATGGGAAATGTGGGAGCTAGGATTTTAATAAGTGAGGATATAACTTTTGATATATAGACTTTCCAACTTTGATTTTCGCCTCTCATGTTTTCATTTAAAATAGCTGGAAAAGTGTTTGTATTCCTCTGTGTGAGGGGAAAATCTACATTTTATTGGCCTGATTGTCAAGGACAAAGTAAATCCGTCCAAGCACAGTCCAGTCTACACTCTAATCAAGCTTTCCTGAATCTTCCCTTCTTCTTTTACTGGAACCTGTGCTGTTTTTCCATTTCCAGCCCACTAACACATAATTAGCTGTTTTCATAGACGATCTTCTGGGTTTTGGTGCACATGCAGCATTAGTTGATAAGATAAAAAGAATGATGAAACAGGTTTACGGATTGTACTTTCTGAGTTGAAATGCATGTAGAGATGAGATTTTTCCTGAGCCTGAACTCAGAGCAAGACCCCCCAAATTGGCCTTCCCATGTTTCTACTGGTGGTTTTCCTCTCTACTGTCTCATTGTGCAGCTCAGAATGGAGGATTGAATCAAAGAGAAGATTTGATGCATTCTGATGGTTTCATTAGTTAGGTAATTATTTTTTAAGAACTCGTTTATATGATCAATTATTAATTGGACTAATGTGGATCATATAATCAATTTAATTGTATTACAGTTTAGCTACAATGAACTTGAGTGAATTGGACTGTATTTTTAAAGTGCCTTGAGTTGACTTTGTTGTGAATTGGCACTAAAAACAAATAACGCTGACTTGAACTGAAGATCTTATTTCAGTAACTGAGATAGGAAGAAATAAAAGA